>CAKNXH010063663.1:98487-161062 GCA_932178445.1 Andricus quercusramuli | reverse complement strand
GACTTCTAAAATTCCAGCGAAAATTGCGAAGGCTGCGTTTTTGGGTAACAAAAGTTATAAAAGTCGAGATCTGAAAATTATGAAATTTGCAAAACGTTACTCGGCCGGCAATAATATTAAAATTGCAATTAAACAAATTAGTTATTTTTGTAAACTAGCCAAAAATGACAAACATTTTGCAAATCATACTGAGTGATGAACAGCTTATTACCAACGTCATATTACTTTTGCAAATTGTTTACAACTTGGCAACATTATCAACTGTAAACAAATTTTTATTTTGTTTATCACTTCCCAGCGAAGATACCGAAGGTTTCGCAAAAAAACTTTTTCTTCTTTTCATTGAGAAGAGACTATTATATGACTTGCAAAACTGTATGCATGACGCAAATTATCGATTTTCTTAATTAATGTTGCATTTTTTACGGATAATTTTCATCCGCCTTGTGATATCGAATATATTGTGAAACTATCCCAATGAAATGTTTTGATTAGACGAAAATTCAGTTAGAGTATTTTCAACATTTCAAACTTTGTTTCGACTTATCGCGGGTAGTTTACCTTAAAGTATTGCTAAAAATTATACTTACATGATATGCCTGGATTCGTATGAGAATAAGGTACAGATTGAATTAATAACATTTGAATAAATATTGATGATATTACAAATATGCTTGATCAAAGTGGACCTTATTTTAAAGACAAATTTTTCGGCTCGCAAATGATTCTTTCTCAAATAGAAACTATTTTTGTGATAGATTAAGACATTTCAATCGAGATTTTTGCTATAGGCATTCGATTGACAAAATAGGAAACTTGGTTTCTTTTCATTTTTCGATTATTATGTTCAATTTTCATGATAAAAGTGGCTCCTAAAAGTATATATCATTCGAATCAGAATTTCAAGAAACATGCAAATTCGTTGAACGTCAGAGAAGTATTTTTGGCAAATTTTTTGGGAACTTTAACATTTCGTACATTTCTGTGGTGGCTAAAGAGAAAACTCAGGAATGAATCTGAAAAGATTTTCTTGAGAGTGGTGCCAGATGTGAATTACAGTTAGCGCTGGCCCTAGGACCTGCCGGGGTGAGGTAAAGGGTATGATTTGTAGTGAGTACAATAGCGTGGGCGTGCCTGAGTGTCTCCTCAATATTTGGCCGCCAGGATCGGCAGTTTCTTGCCTTGAATTTAACCCAAAAATGCTGTTCGTTTTCCCATGCATTTTAATATTTATTTAAAGCCAATAATTTTTTCATATATATTAATTTTTTCAGAAACAATTGATCTACGTTTATCCGTTGTTAAAATTTCGAAATTATCATTACATGCCGAGAAATCAGCCTTCAAAGTAGGGTAACTTTGACCAATCATATTTTTAATGTAATAAATATTAATTCAGATTTGACTACAGAGGAACATACTTTATCCTTTTCCTAATCCAGGCATACCACATAAGTCATATTTTTCACAATACTTTAAGAGAAAATGCGGAAATGCGACCTATCTCCAAATGCCCATGTACACAGCCCTCTTAATCTTAGTAGTTACATAATTTGAAGCATCCAAATGGAACTTTAGAACCTATTTTCAACCTTCATTTAATTTTAAATTGCTTTTTGTTAAAAAATAATCTTTTTTTAATGTTTGACAATACTGGGCTGTTTATTGAAAAGGAGGAAATATAAGTCAGATATTGAAAAGTGAACAATTTCAAGCTGAATTGTATTAAATAGAAAGAATTAGATTCAATCATCCAAATTTCAGAGTGCTGCATCCTACATTTAAACTTTCAACCTAACAATTGTAATTTCTTCCTTTTTCAAATTGTTAATTTGTGAAAAAGTATGTTGAGCTTTAATGTATTCATGATAATTACAGAATTATGAATTTAAAACGACTTAAAGTATAAATTATTTAACGTTTAATAAAACAAGTCTCTAGTTTAAAACTATTTCAATTGCTCAATTTATCATGTTTTTCACTTAAGATTGCTTCAAATGATACAATTTACAAATTTATTGATTCAAGTTTTAGTTTCGAGGATAAAAAATAATGGCGTGGATTGATATTTGTTGAGCGGAAACCTTTGAAATGTTCTATTCATACACACTGTTTTAACAACATAGTTACATTTTCTATCAATGATATGAACTTTTAACAATTCAGTTAAACTTTCGACCGAACAGTTTATTTTTCAAACCAAATATGTACGACGAATTCTCAATAAAAACTCTAGTAGTTGAATTTTCAACAGAATAGTTGCATGCTCAACCAACAAAATGAAATTTCAACAAAGTAGTTCTTTTTTATTCATAATGTGTCCCCTAAGGATTTACATGACCACCATTCATTACAATACTTTCGCCTACATATTTTATAATAGCTTATCCTTGTTATTTAAAGTTATTTGCAACTATTAACATAAACTCTTATATCTTGATCTTTTTTTCTATTTTGTCGGTAGCGCAATTTGGGACGTGTTAGCGAACGAGTAAGCGAGCGATCAAAATTGAGAGGAAGAAAGAGAGGGCGCGAGAACGCAACCGCATTTTAATCTACTTATGCTATTACATAACCATTACTTACAAATCTTTACGCTTCTAATCTGAGGGACTTCTTTTTCCTTATTCTTTCACTTGTTTTGTACCTCCACTTTCAATTTTTGTCACATTCATTCTTTCATTCTTTCTCCTTCGCTCCTCTAGCCACCTCTAGCAACTCTTTTATCCACTCTTCGGAGTGGACGGAGCACAAAGTCCCATCTTAGGTGAGCGGGTTGACTTGGTATATCGGGAGGGGTTAAGTTATTCCCACTCCATCGTGGGGCGCCAGGGACGACTCTGGATTGGCTACTAGTGCGCGCATGAGCCACAACGAGGCTCTACGCGCTGAGAGCCCCACGAGGAAGTAGGGAGAGCATGAGTGGCGTGCATCATGCCCCTTACTTACGCGTTGCCAGGCCCCACAGGTTTGTGCCTCGCCCCGTTAATTTTTATGTCAAAGTCTTCCCTCAATTGATCCTCCTCTAGAATTTTCATCACATTCTCTTGCCAGCTTCCTTTATCTTCCATTCCTCTCCTACATCCTTCCCATACATGCTTCCATGTTTCCTCCTCCCATTCACAGATTCTGCACTTTCTGTTCTCTTTCTTTTCCCAGTACATCCCTTCCCTTACCTCGTTTCCCAATCTAAATCTTACTATTCTTCTTCATCTTCTCTCTCCCCATCCCTTTCCTTAATACTTTGGTACTCCTTCCTTTTTTATCATCTCAAACCATTTATTATATTTTGATTCCTCAATCATCCCCCATCTTTCTATTAATTGTCTTTCTCTCTCCCTTTTTTCCAATTCTTCTTAGTTTACTCTAGTACAGTCTTCTATATCTCTAGCATTAAAGAACTTTCTCTTTTCTTCTTACCATCACGTTAATTATATCGCCCTCCCTCTCCTTTCTTCTACCTCTACCAAACACTTTCTCGTTAATTCCCCACCCTTTCTCTCCCTTAGCTTCATCTCAAATTGACATGCCCTCTTTCCCGCTCTAGTACTTAATTTATCCCTTTGCACTCTGATCTCAATTTGTTTGCAAGGTATATCCCAGATATTCAAACTCTTTTACTTCTTCTTACTGTATTCCTTTCCAACAGTTCTCTCATCTTCTCTGATTTCTCCTGCATATCACTGTTCACATAAATCCCCACTATCTTCCACGTCTCTCCTCCCATATTTATCTCTCCTACTATTAAACCTTCTTTTTGTTCTTTCATCTCTTCTTTATACTTCTCTGTTACACATTCGTTCCTTGATCCCATCACCATTCCTCCCATGGCATTGCTCTGTCTTATTTATTCTTTCTCGTTGCATTTTGAACCTGTAATTTGTAACCTCTTGGTAATGTTCCGCTTACTCTTTCCCATCCCTTTTCTCTAGCCACGTCTCCATCATTACTACTACATCCCTACGTGTCGAATTTCTCATAAAATCTCTATCCTTTATTTCCAAGTCCGCTATATTCCAGTAGATATCCTCCAATCTTCCCTACTTTCGTTTCTCGTCTCTTTTTGTTTCCTACTATTTCTTATTTACATATCTCCCGTTCCTTTCTCTCCTAGTTTCCCGACACCTCATTTTATATCAACTCTTCCCTGTCTCTATTCTTTCCGAACTTCCATATAACACCCACTTCTTTGTCATAACTTCCCTCTTATGTGCCCATTTCTTTAGTTTCACCAGTACCATTCTCTCCCCTCATCGCTCTTCCCTTCCTACACTTCGCACTTCCTCTATCTCTACCTTAGCATCAATCCTTTTCAATACTTCTTCCACTCCTTCCTTCAGCTCCTTCCCCTCTTATCTTAGACCCTTTATCACTATGTTTCTTTTTCTTTACTCTCTCTTTCTTTTCTGTTCTTTGTTCTATTTTTCTCAGCCTTTCCTTCTCCTTGTTCCCACTCTCCCCACCTCCAAACTCCCGGTTTGAGATTTCTATTTTTTTTCCTGCCTTCTAACTCCTCTACCTTTTTATTAGGCTCTTCCTGCTTTTCTAGTCTTCGTTCCAAAGTCTGCATACGTTTCTTTGGCTTTTCCCTGACTTCTTCCTATTACCTCATTTCTTCCCTAAGTTCAGCCAATTTCCATCTAGTTTCTTTATATATTTCCTCTATCCTTTTGTCCTGCTTTTCATTATATATTCCCATTAATTCTATCATCATTTCGCTGGTTTCTTTCAATCTTTCCTCTCCCATCGGATCTTTAGACTCAACTCTGTTTCCTTCTGTCTCCTTATTGTCCTCATCCTTCTCTAGAAAACTGTGATTTTCCCGGCAGCGATCTGAAAATTTTCTGTTTTTCAAGCTTGACCCTATATTGATTCCACGCTGTTCGCTCTCAATCTCTCCTTTTCTACCGTTTTCCTATACTTTCCCCTTTACTTCCTTTCTTTATTCTCCTCTATCGGTGCACTAAAAACTTCCTGATCTAAATCCCTTTTTTCCATGCTGGTACTCGTCCCGCTTTCCATGAATCCAATTCAGAAGATCCCGCCTTCTATCGATCTCTGTTTCCATCTATCATCGTGTCTATTTGCCTTGTCTTTCTCCCTCCCAACCTATCAAGTAGTTGAATTTTTAACCAAGGCGTTTAATTTTCTATAAAAAGACTCATTTTTAACAAAACGAATCTTCAAAAGAAGATTTCCATTTTCAACCAAACCCTTTTCAAGTAAAATCGAGAATCCTCAAACAGAAAAATAAATTTTTAATCAAGTAGTCGCATTTTTAACTGAAAAAAAGATCCATTTTCACCTGGAAATAGAATAGTTGAATTTTCAGTTAAAAAAATTAATTTTCAAACAATGAAAACGTGTTTTCAAGAATATTGTTTAATTTTCAACCAATTAATCAATTTGCGACCAAAGTTATTAAATTTTTAACTGAAGAGATTAATTTTTAACTAAAATGATTTATCTTCAACTTGAATACTTGAACTTTCAGTTAAAAAATAAATTTCAAAATTAAAACCAATGATTTTTGAATGTAATATTTCCATTTTTCTACAAATTATTTCGTACAAAAAATAGACCAACTTTGAAGTAAGCCCATGAATTTTCCACCAAATAGTTAGATTTTGAACCTTGATCACTGAAGTTAAGCAGTGTTGGGAGAGGTTAGTACTTGGATGGGTGACCGTTCGGGAATACTACTAACTGCGTGATGTTGGCGTGTCGTGGGTGTGGTGAGCACACACTTGTTGTTATTTACTACAAGAAACTATCCACCTAGAAACACTACCCGAATCGGGTAGTGTCACGCCTACGCCGAAAGGGAAATGGCTTAATGGTATACATAAGGTTGCTGTATGAGCACCGAAAAGTTGGAATTGCAATAAGAGCATTTTGTGGTGGTTGTCCAAATTTGATCGTTGGATTCTTTTTTTATTTTCAGGAATTCTATACATTAACTTGGGTATTAGACGCTAAATAAGATTTTGAATTTGATTTTAATATAATTTAAAATTCTTAAATTTCACTTAATTGATCATTATTCACTTCTCTTAATTTTCTAGCAAAAAGATGAATTTCCACCGAAAACTCAAATACTTCAATTTTCAGTAAAAGTATCAATTTTTATTTAAATAAGCGAATTTCCAACAATACAGTTCAATTTTCAACAGAATCTTTTTCAACTAAAATTCAGAATCGTTGACCAGAAATATGAATTTGCAACCAAATAGAATTTTCAATTAGAAATCAAAAAGTAAAATTTTGAGTTTAAAAAATTAATTTTCAACTAAACAAATCAACTTAAATGGTTGAAATCTTTTAAACGTTCTATTTATATAAATTTTTTTATTATTAAGTACGTTTAAATGCTCGAGCATTTGAATAAAACAATTCCGAATGAAAATGTGTTCAACTTCAATTTTAAACGTTTAAAATTCGAAACAGTTCCACTTGCAATTCTTTTATTTGCAGTTTACTTTGCATTACTTCAAATGAAAAGAACATTCATCTTCAGGGGTTCCAATTTTCAACTACTCATAAAAACGACTACAAAGTGTATTATTGATATTAATTTGTTTATACAATATACGAATTCTATGATGTCACCAATTTTGGTCTAAGAACATCATTGCAATATAATTTTAACAAGAATAGATGGAAGGACGTGTAAGGAATAAATTTATATTTTCGCGCCACTTTTAAACTCAAAGGAAATTATGTATCCTGAGTTACCGGACGTGTAGTAAGTGTATGAGAATCGTCTTATTTCCGAAAGCGCGGTAAATATATGTCATCACGTGATCTGAATGCGAATATTAATTGGTTGATTATGTAACTAGTCGACAATGAATGAAACGAGCGGGATAATCTTCCCTTGACGCAAATCAATATCGATTAAGTGTTCTCTAAGTGCTGAGCAAAGGCACTCTTGTGAAAAGTAAAATTATTTGTGTAATACGCCACAATATAAAGAGCATTGCCAACGCGTCTTTATAGGTACATTTTTAATTAAAACTTTAAAAGTGTTTTACGCGAAGTCTTCTTATGTCATATATAAATTTCTATCTACAATTTGTCGGAATTGCCATTTGTTACAGCGTGGCGTTTTATTTATCATGTTCAAATTATAAGTAATCCTTACTAACGGATTGTAGAATTACGAAGGAAGGGATCAGCTTTAAATAACAGAACGGGATCCAGAATTATTAGATCACCGGTTTCTAGTAAAAAAAAAAGGATCCAAGCTCACCAGCCGAAATTAATGGCGTTTTGTAACATGGATTAGTCCAGATGAGTAAAACTTCGTTATCCTTCTAAATGACGTTGTAAGGTATCGTAAAACGACAATTTGTATTATGAATGTGACTTTTTTTCACAAAATCTTGAGAGAACTATTTATTGTCCCGTGATTACTCTATGACTTGTTTTATTACTATTTTATTTATTTGCTGATTGTATCTGGTATGTGTGTGTGTGAAAGTATATTTAAGGAAATTTTAGGCCATTAATGACCGATCAAGATGTAAATATAAGAAGGTTAATTTGACTCGCCTTATTAAAATATATGTTTTTATGAACATGAGATGTGTGGTATCATTGCGCTGAGTATTTGTTTTTTTTTTAATAAACTTTATTGATTAACGCTATAATTAATTTTGTTTATTTTCGAATTTGCTTTGGGTACATTTACTTGTTTATTTATTTGAACTTTGCTTGGACTTTGAAAATTGTCAAATGAAATTAAAAGATAAATTGAAAGAATATTAACAACTAAATAAAATTGAATAAGTGTGTAAGAAAAAATTTCGTTACAGACGATTTTTTCTGCCCATAAACACCTAGAATGTGCATTTGTTTATAAAATAAACAAATATTTATGTATATCGAATTTTTTCAGGAAGCATCATTGGCAATATAATTTCAGCAAGGTCAGATGAAAAAACGATTCATTTTCGCTTAAAAACGCCCAAAACGTGCATTTTATTCATGTATAATTTGTACATAAAATAAAAAAATATTAATGCATAGCAAATTTTTCTCAGAAAACATCATTAGCAATATGATTTCAGCAAGGTCAGAAGAAGAAAAAACTATTTCTTTTTGCTTGAAAACGCCTAAGATGTGCATTTGTTTTTATTATTTGTTCATAAAATAAACAAATATTAATGCATAGCAAAAATGTTTCAGAACATCATTGGCAATATAATTGCAACAAGATTAGAAGAAAAATAGAAATCGTTTCACTTAAAAAAGCCTAAAATGTGCATTTGCTTATCAAATAAACAAATATTGACGGATGGTAAAATTTGTTGAGAAAACATCATTGGTAATATGATTATAACAAGACTAGAAGAACAATAGTATATTGTGCTACAAGTGCGGAAAATAGGCAGTTCCACACGAGTGTGAAGTTTGCTGTACGAACCAGAGGCGAGTGGAAGGGGAGTTGTAGGCGAGTCGTAGGCGAGTTGGAAGCGAGGCGAAGGCGAACTGTAAACGAACCGAATACAAGCCGGAAACGACCCGAAGATGAGCCGATGGCAAGTACTGTAAACTTCTCAAGAGTTGCAACTGTCTACTTTTAGCACCTGTTGCACACGATATTTTTTGTAACAAATGCAGGAAATTTTCGATTTGAGAAACAATAAGATTAATTTTTTTTGGAAATTTATGGTAATCTTTGGAAATTTATGGTAAAATTACCAAAAATTACCGAAAATTTCCGGTGAATATGTATATTACCGAAATTTCCAGAAATTCAAGGTATCCAAAGCTTTTTGGAAAAAATCCGGGAATTTCCAAAATTTCCGGAAAATGCTAAATTTCTCAAATTCCCGGAAATTTATGAAAAGTTCCTAAATTATCGGAAATTTCAGGTCTCCGAAGCTTTTTGGAAAGATTCCAAAAATTTCCAGAAATTTATGGAAAATCGCTACATTACCGGAAATCTCAGGTAGCCAAAGCTTTTTGGAGAAAATTTGAAAATTGCCATTTCCAGAAATTTCAGGTATCCAAAAATTTCTGAAATTTTCGGTGTTTTATCGGTAATTGACGGTAATTTATCTGTCCTTTATGGTAACTTATCACTTCGAGTTTGTCCAATCACTATTCACTACTCAAAATCAGTCTCTCAAGCGTCAAATCATAATGAAGTGAGGTTATTATTCCGGCAGTCCTGAAAAGTAAATCTGAATCGAAATGTGTAAGCGCAACAGCCAGAAAAAGTAATCTGGCAGGAAGTGCGCAAGCGCAGCAGCTAGAAAAAGTCTTTTTATAACTGCTTTTTACCACGCCTTTGGAATTGGTCACTACCCGCACGCAATACATGCCTCGAAAAGCGAACATTTCGTGCGTTACAAAAAAGATTTGTTTCTGCCTATTAATGTCTGCGATGTACTTTGAAAACGAATATTCCTTAATGTCGATTATTTCTTAATACAATTTGATTATAATAATTAGCTTCACAAGTTAACATGTTTCCTTCTTATACATCTGTGCATCGAATTCAAGTGACTTGAAGCATAATACAAATTTTGTCTAGGAGATAAAACATGAAATTTAAAAAAATCGACACTTTTTTCAATGGCTACGTATCATCCTAACGATGAAAGCAAGCGATTTCAGAGCAGAAATATACTTTGAAGGCGAGTAACCCTTAATTTCGAGTATTTGTTAATACCATTTGTTTATAACAATTAACTTTGCAAGTTAACCATTTTTTATCTTTCTTATACCCCTGTACATTAAATCCAAGTGACGAGAAGTATAAGAAAAATTTTGTCTAGAACACAAAAAATGTTATTCAAAAAAGCCACATTCTTTTCGCTGTTTGCATTCAAATAAAAATTAAATAAACAAAAAAATGAAAGATATACTTTCAACATTTTCTGAAAAATGTAGTCCTGAATTAAAAAAAAAAAAAAAAATCCTAAATCAGTGCATAATTGGGTTCTAAATGTCATTTATCATTTATTTATATGCAAGCTATTATGACTATTCATGATTTACGCGTAGCGATATTGAGGGTTATAAGCTCGTACTTCGGCCATGGAAATACCCAAACGAATAGAGTAGAACGGGGACGGCAAATATTTTAGTCGCAGATACCTTGTTCAACGCCGACAGGTTGGGAGACCAAATCTGTCGAAGGAGATGCTTGTATCTCCTTCGGAGTAGAGATGCATTCGAGCAGGACGAGACAATAAAGCAACGATTTCGGAAACCGAACAAGATCGGGTAAGATTCTCGATAAAGTTTACTATTTGACACCTCGCGTAATTATAAAAAATAATGGATCCCAATTTGGAAAATAAGGAAGTGGAAACTCAATGAAAACAAACAAGAAGGCCAAAAAATACCATTGGAATCTCTGTGGTCATCAAAATAATAATTCAACATTAGCTGAAGTAAAATAATTTTACAAAAACTAATCACTTCATTTATAATACCTTTCGTTTAGATTTGAACATGACACGAGGTACACCTTTCTTAAGATCTGTGCAAAAATCTGGATTTAAATTAATTAGCTCTCCCACTAAAAACCAACCCAAGAGTCAGAAATGCCAAGGAATAGATTTTCACCCACTTTTTTACTGCTTCATCCATTTTCTCCTTTACAATTATTACTGAAATTTACTGTAATTGAATATGACATTGAATAGACCTTTCTCTAGATCGGTGCAAAAATCTGTATTTAAATTAATTATCCTTCCCACTGAAAACACCCCCAAGAGTCAGAAATGCTAAGGAATAGATTTTCATTTCATAGCATTTCTGACTTTTGGGGCTATTTTTATTAATAAGAATAATCCATATAAATCCTGATTTTTGCAGAGGTCTTG
The DNA here is from genome assembly GCA_932178445.1 of Andricus quercusramuli. Classification (NCBI taxonomy): domain Eukaryota; kingdom Metazoa; phylum Arthropoda; class Insecta; order Hymenoptera; family Cynipidae; genus Andricus; species Andricus quercusramuli. The sequence goes on along the minus strand of CAKNXH010063663.1, from coordinate 150,218 downwards.
CGAGAGGTCTATTTAGAATCATATCTAATTTCAGTGACAATTGCAAATGAGAAAATCACTGTCAGGGTTAAGAAGTGGAACAAAAAAATTTATTTCTTCTATTACTTTTTTTTGTTATATAAGAATAATTTAAAAACAAATAAACCCATTAAAACTCCAGAAAAAGTGAACTTAAAATATTTAAACAAATATTTCTTTAAAGCGAAAACTTTCTTAACCTATTTCTGTACCCAGCTGTATAGAAAATGTTATAGGCTTGGAAATCTTGTTTAGACAAGGTAAAAAAATTCAGAAGGAGTAGCTGACCCTTTTCCCTCATAGCAGGCAAATAATCGAGGCAGTAGCAGACCGTCATTATTAGTCACGAGTATTCCAAGAAATTTGACTTAGGTTCATCAAAGCTTTTTTTCAATGATAAAAAATTATGGGAAATTATTGAAACTTTGCAGTTATCTTGTACGCATGTGAAGCAAGCGTTTCGCGGAGTCCTTACCCTTAGGTACCAAATTAAATTTACCAAATTTAGAGCTGAAAATTTATCAAAAATCATTAATAAATAAGGCAAGAATAGTTCCATCAAAAGTCGTTCTTTTACATCCTTTTTTGGATATAGGGTTAACCATACAAGAAAGTCGAAAGGACCTTATTTGTACAGAATAAGATGCCGAACCTTTTTCTATTCAACTATTATTCGGTAAAACTACCGTTTTCATGAATATCAAGAGAAACATTAAAAATATAAGTCTTGCCGATTTTTTACATTTTTATAAAAATTTTGTATATTGTTATAAAGATTTTCGACCCGCTCTACCGGAATCGAAAGTCGAATTTTCGATTATCGATACGATGAGAAATTGTATTCACGACTCGGGCCGAGGAAACGATTTCACTCATGTGATATCAACCCTCGCTTCGCTCGGGCAGCTAACTTCACTCTCGTGAAATCATTGCCTTTCGACCCTCGTCACGCAATATATTATTGGTGGTTAGGCACACCATCTAGAAGTTATATACAAAAATTCAGCTTTTTAGGAATTAATTCGAGAGAGATTGATGCCCCTCTGGAAAACTAGATTCACTATCTCATCTGGAAATACTGTGTGACAATGAATAGCTTGCTTCACATGCGTACAAGATAACTGCAAAGTTTCAATAATTTCCCATAATTTTTTATCATTGAAAAAAAGCTTTGATGAACCTAAGTCAAATTTCTTGGAATACTCGTGACTAATAATGACGGTCTGCTACTGCCTCGATTATTTGCCTGCTATGAGGGAAAAGGGTCAGCTACTCCTTCTGAATTTTTTTACCTTGACTAAACAAGATTTCCAAGCCTATAACACTTTCTATAAAGCTGGGTACAGAAATAGGTTAAGAAAGTTTTCGCTTTAAAGAAATATTTGTTTAAATATTTCAAGTTCATTTTTTCTTGAGTTTTAATGGGTTTATTTGTTTTTAAATTATTTTTATATAACAAAAAAATGTAATAGAAGAAATAAATTTTTTTGTTCCACTTCTTCACCGTGACAGTGATTTTCTCATTTGCAATTGTCACTGAAATTAGATATGATTCTAAATAGACCTCTCGCAAGACCTCTGCAAAAATCAGGATTTATATGGATTATTCTTATTAATAAAAATAGCCCCAAAAGTCAGAAATGCTATGAAATGAAAATCTATTCCTTAGCATTTCTGACTCTTGGGGGTGTTTTCAGTGGGAAGGATAATTAATTTAAATCCAGATTTTTGCACCGATCTAGAGAAAGGTGTATTAATTTTCACATTGAATTTCAGTGAATTTCAGTAACGATTGTAAAGGAGAAAATTGATGTAGCAGCAAGAAAAGGATCGAAATCTATTCCTTAGCATTTATGACTCTTGGGTACTCTAAACGAAAGGTATTATAAATGAAGTGATTAGATTTTGTAAAATTATTTTACTTCAGTTAATGTTGAATTATTATTTTGAAGACCACAGAGATTCCAATGGTATTTTTTGGCCTTCTTGTTTGTTTTAATTGAGTTTCCACTTCCTTATTTTCCAAATTTGGATCCATTATTTTTTATAATTACGCGAGGTGTCAAATAGTAAACTTTATCGAGAATCTTACCCGATCTTGTTCGGTTTCCGAAATCGTTACTTTATTGTCTCGTCCTGCTCGAATGTATCTCTACTCCGAAGAAGATACAAGCATCTCCTTCGACAGATTTGGTCTCCCCACTATGATACTATATGTATGTATGTATACCATTAAGCCATTTCCCTTTCAGGGTAGGCGTGACACTACCCGATTCGGGTAGAGTTTCTAGGTGGATAGTTTCTTGTAGTAAAGAACTACAAATGTGGGCTCACCACACCCACAATATAATATACAATATAATAAGATATCATATGCCATGATATGACACAAGATAATACAATATGATGCAACATCATACGATGTGACACAATATCATATACTATGATAGAATTTGATACAGTATCATACAATAAGATGCAAACATCATATTTGGACCAAAGCACGCTTACTTGTGTAAAGTGGCCAACGCTGTTTAAAAAAAATAGACAATTTATTTGGGAAATGGCAGATTCTGAAGAAGAATTCATATCATCAGTCAAAAACATAACAAACGAATGAGAACAATTTCAAACAATTACGAAGTGAATTCTTTAATTTAGCCTTAGCAGACGTTCTTTCTCGCACGGATGTTTTTGAAGAAGATAAACAATTTCTGACACTTCAAAGAGAAAAAGGATAATTTAAAACTTTCTAACATAGTTAGTTAGTTAGTTTGTAATGTAGGCGGGGAGGGCTCCGTGAGGTCCCAACCCCTGGCGCTCAAGCTATGAAGCCTATTGTGCCACACCCGTGTTTATTCTCAAGGCAGTGCTCCGAACCCGGCCATCCTTCACCGAGTGTTTTTGGATCTCGGTGGTTTCCGTTGTTATCAAACGTTCTGAGATTGTACCTCTCAGGTGCCAGGCATACCTATCGCACAGTAAACGACGTCCTCCTTTGTTGATCAGGCAAAGTGATCCTCACCCACTCTGCCATTCGGCAGCCTTCCCAGCAGGCTAGGGTGTACGGAGCGATCCCTCTGAGGTCATCAGGTAGATGCACAGATTCGAAGCACTGTCCTGGTGTGTTATGTAAGTGTATGTGTGTGTGTTTTCATTACTCGAAACCGGCCAGCGACCACCGAGCGGAGGTCCCTTGAGAGGGCCTGCCTGTACGCAAGGAGATCGCTGAATCATTTTCAAGTCTTCACAAAATCGGCTTCGACCTCCAAGGCTATTCCCCTCGACATGGGGCCCCACCTTGGTACGATACCAGCTTTTTCTGAGGGGACCTACAGTTTAGGTGGGTTCCGAACCACCGAAACCCCGCTAGAAGTACATAGAAAAATTTCCATTGATACCCGGCTCAGGGATCGAACCCCGGACCTCCTGCATGGAAGTCCGACGCGCTATCGTCTGAGCCACCGCGGCCGCAACTTTCTAACATTATTCTAAAAGAATATTATTAACAATAATAATAAATTGTTTAAACAATTAGGTTTGTTAACATTAATTAACAATTGCACCATTGTAATTGAAAATTGGACAAAAAGTACAAATTTAAAGAAATAACCGCGACTTTCTATCTCTGTTCTAAGAAAAAATTGCTAAAAACAATAATACACTGTTTAAATAATTTATGTGAATATCTGATTAGCAGTGTGAAGTAATATTTATGTATTAGAAACAATCTGCATTAAAAAAAATGCACAAAAATCATAATTAGCTCCAAACTCGCAAAACCCACTTTTTTCACTTATGGGTTTTTTTGGGACCCTATAAAACAGACTTACGGGGTCGATATTTGAAAAGTAATACTTTATTCGTATTCTATGGCTAATTGCGAAGAGAAATGGACCAAATTCAACTCGATACACCTAATCTTGAGTTTTCTGAATACAATGTACAAAAACGTCTTTTTTTCTTATGGGAAATACGTGTTAAACTTTGTAGGGCTTGAGCGACCTCTAAATATAATTTTTTTTTTTAATTGGACTTATTTTTGTGTGGATTCAAACAAATTTCTGGGCGATATGCATAAATATGGAGAAAAAAAATTTGGACCACCCTATTGCACACTCGAGGCCTGTCATTGTTCGACAGCACTTCGAGAAACGAACTATATTCGAGATCGAATTCTCGCCTCTGGCCGGCTACACAATCACCGCGGTTCTACTGGGAGCCAGTGTCATTTTCATAGATGGCAGTTGCTCCCAGTGGGATCCTGGGGTGGTTGTTTAACCTGCTATTTTTTTAAATTATATTACATATCGTTTTCATTATTATATTCTAATATTATGCAAGTATTAGACGTATTGGGCTTTAAATCATTTGGTTAGATGCTCAGATAGTTTGAACATCAAATTTCGAGTGATAAGAATATCGATTGTTTCTATTTGCATCACCCTTGCTGTGGTGCCTGGTAGTGGATGAATTGCTTCATCTACTCTCGAGTCAGGGCCTTCACGTCAAAGGCTATGCGGACGATATATTGGTTATCGTGCGCGGTCAGCATCTGTATGTGCTCTTCGGAGTAATGTAGCGAGCACTGATGATAGTAGATTCATGGTGCAAGAAAACTGGATTATCGGTTAATCCTAGTAAGACAGATACGGTTGTTTTCACCAGAAGGCGAAGGTACAAGTGAGGAACTACGAGTACATTGAAACTTGGAGGACAACAACTGGAAATCAAAGAACGAGCTAATAATCTAGGAGTAATTCTGGATAAGAAGCTGTCCCGGAATGAGCACCTGGAAAACAAGTGCAAGAAGCTAGTAGCGACCCTATGGCTCTGTAGGAGTGCCATAGGGAAAAGCAGGGGCTTGAAACCGGAGACACTTATGTGGATTTATACAACGATCTTGCGACCCAGGTTAACCTATGCGGCGGTAGTCTGGTAGAACAGGGTCGAGCTGTCCACTGTGAAGTCTCGACTGGAAAGGATCAGGGGACTGATTTTGACAGGCATCATTGGAGCCTCGAAGTCGACACCCACGATGGCACTAGGGGCACTAATAGGCTTAGAGCCCCTTCATCTCACCATCAAGGCCGTGGCTGCGAAGGCGGCCTGGAGGCTAAATTTGGCGAATGACAGAAGGATCTCGACAGTGGTGAAGATCCCAGTCGACATCGCGAGAAGGCCGACCCTGAACATGCCCAGGGACAAAATGGTCACTCGCTACCTCTTCGACATGAAGTACCGAGTTAGCCTATCCACGAAGGAGGAATGGGTTAACGGCGACATACCTGCCCAGTGATGGAGACAACTGGTTTACTCCAGTTTAGCTCCAGGAACGAGGAGAATGCAGGAGCCGGCATATATCGTAGAAGAAATGGAATGGGCTTCAAAATTAAAATGGGGTCCTATGCCACAGTTCTACAATCTGAGATTATGGCTATACTCCAGTGTGCCTACAAGGCAAGGGAGTACGGCAATAGAAAAAAAATCCGTATCTGCTCAGACAGCAGGGCTGCTATATTCGCGGTCCTCTCCTTATGGAGAGGGCTATGGGATCATGCTTAGGCTCACAAGGGGACGCAAAGGGATTACCCAAGCGTCAGGGGCAGCGATCCCCCCCATTTGGTTGCAAATCCGAAAAAAGAAAATCCCTAATTTTCCTTTTTTCGTTTTCTTTTATTTAACTGCTGCCGGTTTTGACTTGAACTTTCTCACATAAAATACATGGGAACTAATCACTTTTTTCAGTTTTTGAAATAATTTTTTAGGGTATGAAAAAATGTGACGGGAAAGTATGGAGGCTCGTAGAGAATTATCCAGCTAAGAATTTCATGTATCGGACATATGGGTTTGACATCCTCACACCCCCACGAGTCCCTGAATACTACCCTGAAAACCAAAAATATCAATTCTCCATAAAAACGACCTTTTGGGCACTGTATTCTCGTCTTTTCTTCACCTCAAATTATTTATATTTGTCTAGTGGAATATTTATTACATTCATTGATTAATTTTCCATTATTTAAACAAATAGAATTTGTTTAAATAATTTTATTTTGAAACTTCGTTTTTTTCCTGAAAATTATTACTACTGGTCTACTGGAATATTTATTAAAAATAATTTAATAATTTTTTAATGTTTAAACAAATGGAATTTCTTTAAATAATTTTTTTTCTCGAAAATTCGCTTTTTTCCTAAAAATTATTACTATTGGCCTAGTGGAATATTTATTAACAACAATTTATTAATTTTCAATTATTTAAACAATTGGAGCAGGTATAAAATTATACACAGGTACGAGGATTTTTCCTAATGATAAGCCCACAGGTGTACTCGAAAGTGTCGATGATGTCTCTTAAGAGAAATATTTTTCGAATACATTTCGAAACATATTCAAGTATTATATGTTCCTGTTAAGAATTAAGAATTAATTGTTGAAACAATGAAGAAAAATTTGTAAATTTGGTGGAAAAATGATTGTTTAAACAAATTAAACGTTGCTGAAAATCAATAATAATTTATTTCTCATAGAATTGGAAAATTTTTAAAAATAAATTGCAACGCAATAAAAAAGTGAATTTTATCGATTTTTTGTTTGAAAAAATACTTTTTGGTAAAAGTTTGTATATTTGAAAGAGTATCATATAAACCTAATTTACACTAATTTTCATTTAAGAATACACATTATTTCATGAGTTACTACTGATACACCGTAAAATGATTTTTTGCAACACCCACCTCTAAAGTTGACGTTTGCATGCATGTAGATGGTGCCTAAAGTACCTTATTTGAGCCAACTGTGCGTGAAACAATTTTCGCGCATGCGCAGTTTGAAGATGGCTTACTTTAGACACTGGTGAAAAAGCTGCGCATGCGCACATTCGATATGAGGTACTTTAGACACTGGCAAATGTAACTTTAAACACTGGTGTTGGTATCTTCTTGAAATAATTTTACATTCAACTTGAACAAATATTTTAATGATTGAAGTTTTGTTTTTAGGGTTTCGTAAAAAAAAAGCATAAACGCCAACATTTTTTTTCAATAATTTTTTTCCAAAAAATTTTTTCAACAATTTTTTTTTCACCAAATTGTTTTTTCAAAAATTTTTTTCCTTAAAAACTTTTTTATCGAAAATTTTTTTTCTAAAAATTTTTTTTTTCACAAAATTTTTTTTTTCAAAAATTTTTTTTTCACTACATTTATTAGCACAAAATTTTTTTTTAGGACATTTTTTTTCAAAATTTTGTTCAAACATTAAAAAAATTTTTCTTTAATTCCTTCACTCCACTCTACGCAATATAAAATTATTATTTTTCGTGACCACCCCCTAACAACTTTTTCGGACGGGCGTTGCAAAAAATAGCGTGTGATACACGTTCGCCTAGGTGATTAGTAACTCGTGTGATTGCATCATTCGCCTGCGGTTCTAAGCACTCGTCTATAACCATCTATAACCATCGACTCATGCTTCGAGCCTCCGGCTTATGCTGCAAAATTCACACTCGCACACAATCACCTATTTTACGCACTTGTATCACAAATAACTATTTTGAAGGTGTATTGCGGTGAGCAACACTGCTCAGGACTCGATCATCTAAAATGGGAAAATCAAAAATAAAACAAAAATGGCGGCCAGTCAAAGTTGAGAAATCGATTTTTGTCAAAAAAAAAAACACATTCGATTAAGGACTGCTTTTTCATATCACAAAAAAGGTTGCCAAGTTTGGAAATGATCGGTTAAGCGGTTTTCTAGAAATCTTGCTCACCGACTTTGAAAACGTCGTTTCGAGAAAAACGCAGTTTTAAATAGTTCTGAAACTGTTCCGCAACTGTTCAAAAACGTCCGTCCTCGCGGCAGACAAATGTTGTCAAATAGTGCCGAACAAGTCACGAACTTTCCCGAACCAGTGTAGTTATGCTCAAAATGGCGTCGTTCTACTATACGTGAAAATCGTGTTCTATACGCTATCCAGTTAGTATATAGATCAGTGACCTAGACGGATCCGCCTACGCTTCCAACTCAATAACTTCTACAATTTCATTCAGATTTCATTAAGACTTTCAGAACATATTTTTCAAATGAAGTACTTTCAGAAAATGTCAAAACCCAAAAATCGAATTTTTCAAAATTTGCAAGTAGGGTCAACCCCTTTAAAGATAATAAACTGCCAGTTCGACGAATTTTTAGACAAAAAAAACTTTTTTCTGAAATAAAACAAATGTCTAAGAAAAATTATTCAAACAAAAGGAATTTGTTTAAAACTTTGAAAATTAATTAACAAATGTTGATAAGCATTCCACTGAAGAAATAATAATAAACTTTAATAAAAAAAATTTCAAAAGAAAATTATTTAAACAAATTCCATTTGTGTCAAACCAATATGTTCGATACATCTATATTTTTCCGCCACATTTTTTCAAACCCTAAAAAATTAGCAAAAAAAACTCAAATAAGTGATTTTCTTCCATGCATTTTACATGGGAAACCAAGTCAAAACTGGCAGCAGTTAAAATCGAAAAAACAAAAATTAGAGATTTTCTTTTATCGGATTTGGAACAAAATGGGAGGGATCGTTGCACTCTAAAAAAAGTGTTTTTGAGCCACCCTACTGGGACAGCCCCGTGCAGAATATTTCAAAAATTCAACTCTAACAAAGATGCCTTCGACATATTGGACTTTAACCAGCTGAAGTCTTACAGAACAATGAGCTTCCTCATTTTGTGTATGGGCGTTTCCACGAAAAGAGTAATTTTTCTGTCACCCTGATATTATATGCAAACCAACTCTAAAAATAAAAGTTGTATTGCATACAAATTTCCAGACAGACCTACCTGAAATAGAAACGAAAGCTTACAGTCATTACATAAACCCTGCTAAAAAGATACAACATATGATAGTTGGAAAAAATCCCAATAATATACCTGTGTAATATTTGTCACCAGCTACGAATTGAATGCTTCGCATGCTAGCAGCTTTTCCGCGCAATGTTTGAAAATTCTGAGAAAAATCATGCTAGTTCAGTGGAGTATAGTCTATTGAAATTTCACAAATTTAACGTTGTGCTTCGATTTATAACTCAGAAAGAAAATCTCAAACACCTGTCACCGATTTTACAATTCAAATGTGCGCTCCAAGGTCTGTAGTTGTGGAAAGTGCGCGTAACTACCCAGGCCAAAATTTTTTCGATTTTTTATTCAATTTTGGTAGCCAGTAGACACCAAATAAAGGAAAAAGATGTGCTCATAACATTATCGAAGTATCATACATTCAAATATCGAAAATTTTGAATTTGGCGGAAAAATGTCCACTCCATCATCATACTTTACTCCAAGAATACTTTAAGCATACTCTTCTATGCTGACGGAAATTAAGTAGTATGTTAGGGCGAAGAAGTTTACCATGGATAAAGTTATTATCGCAGTGCGCGCAAAAGTTATGCCCAATTTAAGGCTAAAATGTCCACTCCAAAATTTCAGCGAAAATGTCCACTCCAGCGCCAGCAGCTGTGAAAATCGCGCGCATCAAGATAGGATTTAAGTTTTTGCTGACTTTGCTGTATTTCGGTGGCCAAAAAACGTCCCCACAAGGAAAATTATGTGCCTCAAAAATCACGTGCACTTTGTGAAAATCGAAGTCAAAATTTGTATATAAATGGATTTATTGCAAAAGTTACACGTCGACAAAAAAATTTTGTTTCGCAAAAAAGTTCCGTTTTATTGAAAGGAATAACTTTTGTCTGAAACTTTTTTCCAAGAATTTAGAATGTTTTGAAATATTACAAAAAATTGGCAGATAATAGAAAAATATTACTTGTTTCCATCGAATTACTCGTCTGAAAATAATTTTTGGACCGAAAGTTCTTTTCTATTCGAGAGGCCCAAAGTGTTTCGCAAACTAACATCATATTAGTTGAAATAAAAAAAAAATCCATTTTATATTAAATTTTTCGCAAGTGAATCTGTCATTATTATAATAAGTTAACCCTTTTCTAACAAATTGAATTGGAGAAGAGTTCTAAAAAATATTTCTAATTTTTCATGAAAGTATTAAATTAAAATAAATACAAAAATTGAATGAAACGTCAAACATCATTTCATGTGCTCACTTTATTGGAAGTAAATTTTTCGTGATACATCTTAATATAATTTCCAGGGTACGAAGCACCTGGGAAAAAAGTTACGATGATCTTAATATAATCTCCAGTACATTTTATGTGAGTAATATCAAAGATTTATAATTTATTAATTTATAATATTATGAATTTATATTTATAAATTTACAATATTTTTTTATTTACAATATGATGTGGTATAATTTTATATATTTAATAATATTTAACAATATGCCCAGGAGGCAGGGGGTGGGTGATGATACAAAATTGGGGTTCCCAATTGAAATTACAAAGTTAACCCCACTCCTGCTTCCTGGGGGTGGGGTCGGGTAAATTTTTTCAAAGTCGCTTTTCACCCTCGAAAATGAAAAGTTTTTATTACGGATATTTTTGTCATAGGATGCGTATTTCTTAAGATATTTTGATATCTCAAGTTAAAAAAAACATCCAGTATATTCTAAATCAAGAAGATGGTAATTCACACGCTACTGAAAAGTATCCTGAGCATTAAAGTAGAAGAAACAACCCTCTTTCACCTTCCATTCATAAAATAGCATTAATTAAATTGATTTTATGGATTTATTAATTTCAATATTTCGTGCAAACTGCGCGCATGCGCAAAGATATTGACCAAGCAAAAAAATGCGTTTGTATATGTATGTACAACGTAGGAAAAAAGTTTGAAATGTGTGCTTTAAGATTTGTTTCTATCTTTTTTTTTGAGAGAGAAAATTACACTTTACGTGGATATGCCCATATAATACCCCTGCCAAAGATATTTTCGCGTTGACGTCGCGGTAGGGCTTGAGCTTTCTTTTTATGACTTTGATGGCCATATTGGCGCTAGCATTGCTACTGAGGTGTTTCCAATGTCAGACAGGCAGAGAAAGAAAAGGAAAGGCAGTAAGAGGAACAATAAAAGCCATACAAAACATGAAGAGTCTACTAAATATTTTGAAACGAATGCCGCTTCCCGAAGATCGTCGGGGCGTCCTGGATTCATCGCTAGGGGCCACAGCATGCGTGACGGTAGTGATGATGAGCTGCGATATGGTCAGGCAGATCTTACAAATCAAAAAGCTGGCCAGCAAGAACATCTGCGACAAACGGTGAATAGCATCAAATGGGATACCACAATAAAAGAGGAATTGGTGAGTCTCTTTTAAGAAAGCCCAAAGTTTGAAACCAAAAGCGTAAAGGGATACAAATTGAGGCGACTGGTAAAGCAATACAACATAATCATGCTATTGATGTTCCTGCACAACCTCACGATCATCCAATACTACTACAATTTCTAGAGGCAGATGACCTGATTCAACCAGAGGCAGAAGTACACACAGTACCTATAGCTGGCCTCAAAAATAAATGAGCAGAATCTTTCAGACCAAAAACGCTTAATATCTGTAAGTACATTGCTTTCGGCTGTTGAAATATCTGCCATTAGAATGAAAGTGGAACAGCAGCCTCCTATTGATGATCTCTCTCTGGAAGGTGTAGATGACGAAGACCTGATTAAAGCTGAAACCATAGGTGCTAGGGATCATGAGAATCAATATACCAGATTCACTAGAACCGCATCAAGACATTAACGTTTTCGTTAGTATAAACAGCAAAATCCCAGAAAAACTACAGCACCTTGAAAGGAATTTTGTTCGCGTTTTACTAGAGCTCCGGGATACAGAACCAACACGAAGGCATTCTCTGCCACAGGTGTACATCATAAAGGATCTGCGTGCACTAATAGTAGGGCCGCTGTAGATGGCAAGAAACTATCTGAGTCACAAGTTATACAGTTGCGATACTCAATTACACTCCCTTGAATTTGCTCTCAGAGGAGACCCTGACTATCAGGGCAAAAATCATTGAGAAATTAAAAACGAAATGGATACAAATATTTATTTATATAAAAGGCGTCTGTTTCCAGAAACGGAAGGATTCGTCATTGCGATTCAAGACAGGATTGTTAGCAGCAGAAATTATCGAATGCAAGTTTTACATCAAGACATGGTTGACCGGTGCCGATTATGTGGAGATACCAACGAATCCCTCGAACATATTATTGACGGTTGTAACTTAATGGCTCAGAGAGTGTACACGCACAGTCAAAACGATGTGGCGGGCATTATACATCAACAACTTGCCCTAAATCTAGGACTCTTAACATTGCTTGTCCATTTAACTGAAATTGTATATTTGATTAATTGTATATTTGAAAGAGTATCATATAAACCTAACTTACACTAATTTTCATTTAAGAATACACATTAAATAATTAATTATCACATTAATATTTTCTGAAGACTTTGTATATGTTGTTGGCATCATAATAAAGATCTATTTAGAGAAGTTGTAGGCTCCGGAAGCTTCGATCATGATTCCTTAAAGAAACCAATCCCAAAGCTACTGGATCGTGTACGTCATCCGCTTCTGCTCCTTCTGTCCTAGAAGGTAAGCAAGAGCGGGAAATTGACGCGTGATAACATCGGGCAACACTGTTCCTTGGAGTCAGGTCTCTAGCCGCGGATGACCTTACGCGGCAGACAAGACAGTTGGAGATGAAGGTTTCACCTCTGGATACTTTTTTAAAGCTACCAATCTTTGTAGAATTTAAGAGGAACAGTGTTGACGGACCAGATGGAGTGATCCCAGGAGAACAGTCTTTTGCATCCGGTTCGCGATGAAATGAGCCTGACGCTGGCAAGCCGGAATCTTGTTGAGTTGGCTAATAAATGTTCTTCAGATCTTGGAGGACAATGTCAGGCTTCGTAGCACTGATACATTGAGTGGTGGAGAATGAGAAATTCCAGTAGATCTTACACTGATCATTCTCCACAACTGACTCGAGTTCCCCCTGGGCGTATGATAAGACGGGCAATAGATCAACACCATAGAAATGCCTAAGATGGTAATGTATCACTTTTAAAGCTGCATTGTGTCTCTCTATGTACGCGCAGCGTGCATATTTAGAGCATCCACTGAGAACATGTCCATGTATTTCGGGCTATTGCTTGCACGCTCGGCAGTTGGTATCGCGTACAGGTACATTCATTATGCGCTCGCGGTAAACTAAGGTGCCTATGACGCCGTCTTGACAGGCAAAAAGAAATCCCTCGGTCTCCGATCTCAATCCAGCAGACTTGAGAAACATGTTGGACAGACCCATCGAGAGCTCTTCTCTACGTATGATGCCGTGGAATTTACCATGAAGGGGCTTGTCAGCATGTTCTCTTAGTAGAAGCGTATGTTCTGCTTCCTGTATACGACCCTTGAGCACCAGAGGTGTTAGTGATGCGAGGCCATGTGTAGTGTCGCTGGAATCAAATGGGAGGTCAAGCTCCTCTGCGGCCCTATCTGCGGCACGGTATAGAAACGCCGCAGCATTGGCGACTTCATGTTGATGTACGAGTCTCATAAGGGAATTCGTGCTTTTCAGAACTGAGCAGGCTGTAGCCAGAACCGTTCTTCGATGAAGACACTCTAAGCTTAGCAATCCCCTGCTCCCTTTATCGCGAGGGAGATATATTCGAGGTACCGAAGATCTAGGATGAAGACTTCGTTGTCTAGTCATCATCTTGCGTGTGCTTCGATCAAGTTGTTTTAACTCATCGACGTTCCATTTTACTGCACCAAACGTGTAGAGCAGTACAGGAACGGCCAGCATATTGGTCGCCTGGATCTTATTCTTTCCAGATAATTCGGAAGCCCACATTTTTCTGAGAATTTGGCGATACCTTTTTCCAAGGGCATTCCAAGGGTATTCCAAGATATGTATATGTTTCTCTAATACCAAGATGTTGAATGGTATTTCCGCCTATGAGTTGAACATCCTGATCGTCACTGGATGATGTAGTTTCTAGTCTTCCTTGGTGTAGGTGGACGCAGGCACACTTGTCCAGTCAGAAGCTCATGTCAATCGCTTTAGAATACCTATTTACCACATCTACAAGGATGTTAAGGTCCTTTTTTGAGGAAGCAAAGAGCTTAAGGTCGTCCATGTATAAAAGGTGGTTGACCTTATATTCTCTTCTGTTCGGCGGGCCACATAGGTATCCAGAGCTTTTGCCTCGGAGCACAATAAATAGAGGCAAGAGGGAGATGCAGAAAAGTATCGTACTTAAAGAGTCTCCTTGAAAGACCTCCTCTTATATGTGACAAAGCTTGTAGTCACTTGTCTTTTGTCAGATGTTATGAAAAATCTTGTCCGCCACAAGAGAATAAGCTCTTTCATGCATCTCACTATTTTTGGATGCACCTCCATGCACTCAAGGAGCTTAATAAGTAGCTCATGGTTCGTGTTATCGAATGCCTCACGGTAATCAATCCAAGCCATGGACAGATTGCGTCGATACCTGTTCGAGTTCTGGGTAATACACCTGTCTATTAACAGGTTCTCCCTGCAACCTGCCAGCCCTCCCTTGTATCCACGTTGTTCGACCATTACACTCCATACCGGTTCGATAGATGTTAATATCCTCTCTTTGAGGATGCCAGTGAATAGCTTGTAGCTGGTGTTTAAACAAGCTATGGGCCTGTAGTTCTTTGGACTTGACAAATCTCCGGCCTTAGGGATCAATACCGTGCGTCCTTCCACTAGCCATTGCGGGACGGGTTGTTCTCCGTTTAAGAAAGTAGTAAATATACGAGCTAGATGTTGGTGCGTAGAAGTAAACTTCTTCCACCAAAAGTTGTTGATTTTATCTGACCCTGGCGCCGAAAAGTTCTTAGTTCTAGCGATAACTTTCTTCACTTCTTCAGCAGTAATTAGTGGATACTCTTCCTCTGGCCCTTGTAACCTTTGCCTTTAGCAAAAGTTACGAAAGAGTGATATATCAGAAGCGTCTTCATTTAGCTGATAAGTATCTCCATATACTTGCTCCCAGAAGACTTGAATCTCTTCTCGACTAGGCGGATTTTTAACTACACATGACGCTTTATTGAACAGACGGGAAGGATTAGTAGAAAACGTGGAATTTTCCTGCATCCACTTAACTCGCCGTTCAAGGCGCTGTTTCGCTGTTAAAAGAGATCTTACTTTTTGCGTCCAGTGCTGCTTGATGGTGGACAGTTTACACTTGTTCAGCGTGTGATTGGCTTTCCTCAAGTTTCAAGCAAGTGCCCTAACTTTTGGAGTGAACATTTTATTTGATGTTATGTAGCCAATCACGCACTGAACATTTGATGCATGCCGTCTCGCCGTTTCAATTTTGAACTGAAGCTGTGCAATACGCTCGCGTGTCTTACTCAGACGTACCGAAGTATCGTTACTTCTATCGTCGCTAAGCAGGGAAACCGCCTTCTCGTAAACTACACAGTTCAGATTCCAGAGACTAACATCTTCGGGGAGCAAATCGCGGAGAGCAGTATTAGCTTCAGCTAATTTGTCCATCCTGAGGAAGACTTTTTGGTGGATAGATCTCCTACTTCTCATGTTGGCATTATCGGCTATCTGCAAAGGTGGTCTTGCTGGAACGGGTGGAATGTTCGCTGGAGGATGTTGCTCCTCTTCCTGTTGATAAAGAGCGTCATATCCGTTTTTTCACAAGAAGGATACCTGATCTCTTAAATACTGAGGCGTTTTATGAGCATATTCCGGGTGCATATTGCCCCAACGGTCATGTAACCTCTTCATGAATCCTCTCCGCGCCGGTGAGCTTCTTTGCCAACAGGCAATATCTTCCTCTTTACTCGTTTTCCAGCTAGCGTAGTGAACCGGGTGCAGCTGTCTATCTTCGCCATTTCGCTGCAACAGAATCGCACCCAATCCCAAGGATGACGCGTCAGTGTGCAGCTCGGTTTCAGCACTCGGGGAGTAAAGCGCGAGTACAGGCTCTTGACACAACGTATATTTTAGTTTTCGGAATGCTTCCCTTTCATTCTTTTCAAACTTAAGACGTACATCTTTTGCAGTCGGGTTCGATAACGGTGTAGCTATACACGCATATCCTAAAATAAACTTGCGGAAGAAGCCCGTAAGTCCTAAGAAGCTTTGCACGGCTTTTACATTCCTTGGCTCAGGAAAATTTTCCACAGCGTTCGTCTTTTCTGTCGATGGCCTAATCGCACCGTTCTCTACAGTATAACCTAAAAAAGTAACCTTTGATCGCAAGAATTCACACCTCTTCCAATTAAGTATTAGGTTATATTCGCTCGCTACTTTAAAAACTTTCTCTAGTCGCTCGAGACCCTCTTTTACATCTGTCGACGGAACAATCAAATCATCCATATATAATACGACAATTACGCTATAAATCAATTCTTTAAACACAATGTTGATAAACTTTTGAAAATATGCTGGGGAAATACATAAACTGAATGGTAACCAAAGGAACTCAGAATGCCCCCACGGCACGATAAAAGCTGTATATTTACAGTAAGCTTCGTCAACGGGCACATGAAAGAAACCATTTTTTAGGTCGAGTGTACTAAACACCTTCGCATTACACAAGCAATCCAACTGGCCATCAATTATCGGCAACGGGTACCGATTCTTAATAATTTTCCGATTCAGACTTCTGTAATCTACACATGGCGTATTCTTTTACAAATCGAACAGAGAATTGACCGACCCATTTTTGATTGAGGTAATACTTTTTTGACGGGTTCATTATCGAAAAAGAGAAGATACTTATTCGAGGATTTTTTTTTCGCAATTTTTTGGGAAATGGGAAGGGTTGAAAAATTCAGAATTTGAGTGAAGACTATTTTTTTTTAAATGCATAACTCCTGTTGTATTTAAACTAGAGACCTTTTTTTTTAATTTGAAAGGTAAAAGAACGAGCTTTAATAAAAAAATCATCTCAAAAATATTATCAACAAATTAAAATTGTTATAAACAATTAAAAATTTTTTATCGATTTTTAACTAGTTTGACCCCCATGAATTAAGTTCTTAGTATATTTATCGTATTCTGCGTCAAATTTCCGATCGAAAACGATTTTTTCCAAAATGGTGAAATTATTATTACTATCGGAAAAAATTTAATGTATCTAGCGCTGTCGAGCGCGGTACCTCACACCGGCGCGCGGATCACATTGCACGGCCGATTTTCTACTTTGATATCGGTTTTCTCTTAAATATGAATGATTATTATATATTTCCAATTAAATAATCTTATTTCTTAGACAAGATAACTTTATTGAAAATTCAAGAAATAAATAAATAATAAGTAAAAGAAAAACATCAGTATTGAATATGTAATTATTAGTTTATTAAGATTTTGGTAGGTTGGCTTAGTGAATAAGTACCTCTTTCAGTTTTATGTTATACAGTATTTACATTCTTCAAATTTTAACATTTCTTATTTACAAATTTTTACAATATTTTTCTTTTCATACAAGGAAAATTGCTTTGCCTCCAATTCTTGAAGAGAAACTGGAATCATACAATGATATTTTAAAGTCCCCTTTATCGTTATAGCTTTTTGAAAGCGTGCTAACAACCGCTTTTCTTCTTCTTCGTACTCAGCATTTGTCGAATAACGACATGTTATGTTTGGTAGAGCTTCTGTCGCCCAGGTAAATAATTCTCTAGGTGTACGAATAGGATTATTTACTCTTTGCAGACTAGCTCTAGCAGCAAGTCTTTTTAGAGTGCCACCAATTCCATCACATGGTCCTTTTCCATGCGAAGTAGGAAAAAAGTGCCACTCAGCTGCTATTTTAAAATCTTGTTCGTGATGAGTAAGATTAATAAAAAATTTTTTGTTCTTATATTGCCCACTGGCACCGTCGGAAAAATAAATTATTTTGGTAATCCCCGGTAAATTTGATGTTATGTAGTCTACTAACTGTCTTTGAAAGAGATGAACGGCAATAGTATCGTGGCGTAAACATTCGGACATAGACACAAAACTTTTGAGTTTCAATTCATTGTTATCATCTTTGTAATATATCGAAAATGGATGTATTGTCACTTGATCATTATTCCAGTGAACACCTTGAACGGAATTTTGAATTATAAAAGCATAATTCTCAGAAAAATCACAAATGATAATACATTCATTTTTCATTATTATTTTTTTTTTCATTTAAAAATTCTCTTTGTTTACTTGCTAAAAATGAATGTAGTGATAATTTAGTTAAACCGTTACTTAAACTTAGTAAGAATTCATGAAATGACCATTTCCATTTCCTTTACTTACTCTGTAGGTATTTTCTAATTATTTCTCAGACACACCGTGGGAAGAACGATTTTCCTTATCATAAATCTTATTCTAAAGACTCCTTATCTGCCGTTTGATTTTAATTTAAATTCGATTTCTATGTATATTTTAAAATAAGCGTGACTAAGCATAATTAAGCAAAATAAGCATAACGTATCGAAATACTAATAAAGTAATCTGCATTTTCAATACTGATGTTTTTCTTTTACTTCTTATTATTTATTTATTTCTTGAATTTTTAATAAAGTTATCTTGTCTAAGAAATAAGATTATTTAATTGGAAATATATAATAATCATTCATATATAAGAGAAAAACGATATCAAAGTAGAAAATCGGCCGTGCAATGTGACCCGCGCGCCGGTGTGAGGTACCGCGCTCGACAGCGCTAGATACATTAAATTTTTTCCGATAGTAATAATAATTTCAACCTTTTGGAAAAAATCGTTTTCGATCGGAAATTTGACATAAAATACGATAAATATACTAAGAACTTAATTCATGGGGGTCAAACTAGTTAAAAATCGATTAAAAATGTTTAATTGTTTATAACAATTTTAATTTGTTAATAATATTTCTGAGATGATTTTTTTATTAAAGCTCGTTCTTTTACCTTTCAAATTAAAAAAAAAGGTCTCTAGCTTGAATCCAACAGGAGTTATGCATTTTTAAAAAAAAAGTCTTCACTCAAATTCTTAATTTTTCAACCCTTCCTATTTCCCAAAAAATTGCGACAAAAAAAATCCTCAAATACGTATCTTCTCTTTTTCGATAATGAACCCGTAAAAAAAGTATTACCTCAATCAAAAATGGGTCGGTCAATTTTCGTCCAAATCTGTACGATTTGTAAAAGAATGTCCCACATACTGTTGGTGAGCCATCTTTTTTTCTTACTAAGACGATTGGACTTGCGAAATCCGAATAAGATGGTCTTACAATACCTAACCTCAACCATTCGTCAATCTGATCATGTACAACTTCCCTTTCCGCAGGCGCAAGTCTTCGAGCATTCTGATAAACGGGTACTTCGTCCTTCAATATAATACGCACCTTCATATCGACATCTTTTGATTTTCGCGGTTCATAGCTTTCAACTAAGGCTTCGATCTTCTCACGAACCTCCTCACTTACAATATGTGACACGACGATTCTGTTTACTTCCCAACCACAAACAATTTGAT
Source organism: Andricus quercusramuli (assembly GCA_932178445.1). NCBI lineage: Eukaryota > Metazoa > Arthropoda > Insecta > Hymenoptera > Cynipidae > Andricus > Andricus quercusramuli. The sequence continues at coordinate 130,743 of CAKNXH010063663.1, read as the reverse complement.
TAATTTCACTTCCTTCAAAAACCTATTCAATACGTGAGATTGTTATCTTACCCGCTCTACTACGCATATCAACAGTATTAAAAAAATCCGCACCTAACAGCAACTCATCGTTCATTACATCTTCCGGTACAACGTGCAACTTTACATGGAAACAATCATTATCGATAATTAGGTTTATTTCAGTCGTTCCTTAAGTAGAAAAGGGAAAGCCCTTTGAACCGATTCCTCCGAAACGCGTCACATTCCTCTCTAAACAAGATGCTCCGATTTTAATTAAACTGTCAACTCTTATCAAACTCAAATCACTGGCTGTGTCAATTAAAGCTTTCAATTCTCTTCCGTTAGTAGCGACAGTTTTATAATGTTTCACTGAATTCGTCTTGGTAACATTACAAGTTCGACTTTTCTCTGAATTCGTATTCTTACATTCGCGCGCTTTTTGCCCATAATCATTACACTTAAAACATTTTAAACCTTTATCTTTCGTCGGAAAATCTTTACTTTTATGTCCAATAATACCACAACTAAAACATCTATCGGCTTTATTCGCATCAGAACTTTTATTCGTAACTTTCTTTTGTGATCTGTCTACCCTACCGCCTACCTTTTGTTTAGTCTTTATCTGTCCGTACGTATCCAACTTCGAATTCAGCTCGCGAATATTTTTAGCTCCTAAAAAAATCATTTTACTCTCCTCGTCTCCATCAATACCTTCAACAATATACTGGATAATTGCGCTCTGCTCCATTCCGACTTGTGCCCCGATTTCCATCATACGGTAGCAATACTCGTGGTACGTCTCATCGTTCTTCTTCTTTCTTTGCCGCAATCTTCGATGTATCTCATGACTGTCGATCCTTGGCTTGAATTCTCGCAACAGGGCCTTCTTTATGGTTTTCCAGGAACGTTTGCAGTCCTCAAAACTGACATATAAGATAAGAGCTGTCTCTTCAAATTCGTCCATCCAGCGTTGCACGTTTCGTCCGTCATCCCCACTGAATGCTTCCAACGTCCCCTCCACATCCTTAAACGTCATAATCAGCTGATGAGGGCCCAGCCCATCGTTGGACATCGACTCACCTCGGGTGTTTTCGTCTGATATGGCGCGAGCCACTCTCCCACTTCTTTGTTGGTTTCTCTCAGTCTCATCCTCTAGTCTCTGCAGCACGTCGTTAGCGCCATTTTGCATCAGAGGCGCCCTTCTGCGTTCACTTTCATGAACCTCTTGATCGTCGTTTTCGTCGCCATCTTCCCACGCCGTGAACAGGCGGTATCTTAATTCCGTCTTACTTCCCGTCGTTTTCAAGCCCAAACGTTTGAACCTGAAACGCAACTCCTTAACCGTCAAGGAACCTATATCTACCTCTTCTTCTTCATCATCCAGATCGTCTTCCTCGTCTTCTTCTAACTTGTCATCGTCACCGTCCCCGTCAGGTGTGGTTGCTTTGCCCAGTAGCTTTCTTCCATCATTCATCAGAACCTTTCGCAACCGCGCTATTAAAACCGCCTTCGCTCCCGACACTGCACATCCAAACACATGAAGCTTTTCCTTAAGTGCTTCCACCGTCAACTCGTCTAGTTGAGCTAACTGCTCCTCAATCGTCGTCATCTTTGTTTGACGGTTTTCAAGCACTTCGTCGTTTGAAATTCACTTACACAGTTTGGCTTTTTTCATATTTCACTTAGTCACACACTCAACAATTGAGCTGCCGGATCGAATAAGGGCACATAAAATTATTTCGCGGAGAGTGGGGAGACCCCTGAAGGCTTTCTGGAACATTTTCGAATTTTAATTTTTAAAGATTATATCTAGATGTAGAATTTCATTGCGCATCTTTTTTTCCTGAGGCAAAAAGTTGTATCTTTTTTAATTTTCCAATTAAAGCCAAAAAACTAACTGTTTGGGAAAAATCGATTTTAATTCGTTTTTCACTTCAACTTGTGCTCAGTCAGTCATTTTTTGAAATTTTTTATTGGCATTTTCAGGGAATGTAGTTCGAAATATCCTTCGACTGATACAACAAAAGGAATTCAAAAATTTATTTCAAAAAAATTGTTGAAAATTTTTTTCTGATACTTGCCACACATTGGACTTCTCTAACTTCCAGCGTTTCGTTTATCGAGCGAATTTTCAGCAACAAAAAACTTCCAGCGAGAAAATTGTTAACAACAGTACAACGAAGTTTTCTGGAAAATTTTAGCCCAATCGAAGTGATATTTAATAAATTATTAACGTGTCAAGTCGCTAGCAGCTGTACGAATCGCGCGCGGACTGTAGCGAGTCTCAGATCCGATTCTTCATACAGTTCACCGGCGCCAAAAATAAAAACTAATCAAGAAATCAGGTGATATAAAAGTATTATGAATGAATAAATAAATAAATTTGAATAATTTAAAATATTCTATTCATTTCATATTGGTTCTATTTTTGAGACGAACTGTGCAAAAGTAAAACAAAATATAAACATCTAATAGTGGAGATTCTAGGAGACCCTAATTCCTCCAATTTTTCAATGCTTTAAATTCGTGGAATTGAAAAAAGTGAGAGATCGAGAGAGTACACTTGTTTTTTGTTCGTTTTGTAATAATAATAATCTAAAGAAATTTGTTTTGAATTTGAATCAGGGAAATTTCATTGAAAATCAGTAACAATCAGTAAGTGAACGATTCGTCACTATTTTATCAGCGAAATTTCCTTCTTTTTTCTTTCAGGGTAAAGAATATATATCTGTTTCAAATAAAGTCCAGAATGCAGAAGTTTTTGAGCCAGTTAAACTCTGCTGCAAACGTTTGAAGTCTTATGAACAAGGATCTCATTAGAAATCAAAAGTTCAGAAAGCCTATTATTTATATAAAAGACGTCTATAAATTTTTTAATTAATATTAATTAAATAACAGAAAAAGACTTTAAATTAAAATAAATTACTTTAATGCAATGTTATGTATATTTATTTAATGAATCATAATAATTTGATATTACCTAATTTCTTGATTAGTTTTTATTTTTGGCGCCGGTGAACTGTATTAAGAATCGGATCTGAGATTCTCGCTACAATCCGCGCGCGAGTCGGATAGCCGCTAGCGACTTGACACATTAATAATTTCTTAAATATCACTTCGATTAGGCTAAAATTTTCCAGAAAACTTCTTTGTACTTTTGTTAACAACTTTCTCGCTGGAACTTTTTTGTTGCTGAAAATTCGCTCGATAAACAAAACGCTGGAAGTTAGAGAAGTCCAATGTGTGGCAAGCATCAGAAAAAAATTATCAACAATTTTTTTGAAATAAATTTTTGAATTCCTTTTGTTGTATCAGTCGAAGAATATTTCGAGCTAAATTCCCTGAAAATTTCATTGAAAAATTCCAAAAACTGACTGACTGAGCACAAGTTGAAGTGAAAAACGAATTAAAATCGATTTTTCCCAAACAGTTTGTTTTTTTGGCTTTAATTGGAAAACTAAAAAAGCTACAACTTTTTGCCTGAGGAAAAAAAGATGCGCAATGAAATTCTACATCTAGATATAGTGTTTAAAAGTTAAAATTCTAAAATGTTCCAGAAAGCCTCCAGGGGCCTTCCCACTCTCGGCGACATAATTTTATGTGCCCTTATTCGATCCGGCAGCTCAATTGCCCTCGAAACATATCTCGGAACGAGCCCCCAGATGAGGGATAATGATTTGAGAATACAATTATTAAGATAACATATAATTACAGTTTATTACTGTTCAGATAAAAATGAAAAGATGTACACTGGTCGGAGTGCGGCGAAAGACTGACTCCCGTTCCCTGCCTACACACACACATACCTCACACCTTCATAGCCCACTCCTGCCGAAGCGCTACACACTGAGCCTCGACGGGTTCAGATACTACAGTATTAAATCAATTCATAACAACGGTAACTCCACAGCAACTTGACTTAGTCTGTAGCTAATAACAAAAAAAACGGGATGAAAAGTTTAAACATAAATAATTTAAATATTTAAAGAACAGGGTTTTTTGTATATTTAAAAAAAATAGGTGTAACGCTGGCATAACGTTAGACTGACGAAACTACACATGAAAATAACACTGAATCGAGTAATCACCTAGCATTAACATTTAGGGCTCCTTTCAGTCTGACTAAATATGCTTCCCAAACGTTTGATTCCATTTTTATGAGGAATGTTACGTAAGTCCTTTGCACATCTTACTAGTAACACAAACCGTCCATACCAATCAATCAAATTAAAAAGAGTATAATTGGTAAAACTGTAAAATTTAAGTCTTATTCCTCAATTGATAAGAAGCAGTTTCTAGGGATGCAAGAAATTTTCAGCCTTAAATTTGTGGTTTTGAAAAATCTAAAACTCGTAAGGTCTCTGGGTTCGAAATTGAGTGTCAAGATGCAATAAGGGCACATACAATTTTCTGGTGCGAAATCAAAGTCCCACGGAGATTTTCAACAAAATTTTCGAATTTCAATTTCTAAAGAAAAGATCTGGATCTGAAATTTTATTGCACATCTTCTTTCCCGTAGATAAAAAGTTGTAGCTTTTTTAGTTTAAGAATTAAAGCCGAAAAAACTGACTAAAAAAAACAAACACTTTTTTAATCCGTTTTTCACTTCAACTCGCGCTCCGTTCATCAGTTTTTTGGAATTTTTAAATAGCATTGTCAGAGAATGCGCTTTAGGATATTCTTTGACTGATAGAGTAACAAGAATTTTAAAAAAATTGAAAAATTGTTATTAATTTTTTTCTGATGCTCAGCGTGAATCTCACTTTTGTAACTTCCAGGGTTTCGTTATTCGAGGGAATTTTTAGCAAGGAAAGACTGCTCACGACAAAAATTCGGAGAAAACTGTGATAAAGTTTTTGGGAAAGTTTCAGATCAAAATATTAAATACTTTAGGAGTAGTTATGATTTTAGTTAATGTCAGCGCTAGAGCTTTCGAGTGTACTGTATGACTCTAGGGCTTGCCGCCGTGACAGGTTTGCGCGCTAGTGAGTTTTTGCTTACAATACGATGATAATTAAATTTCTTAGTGAATAACAATTCGATTTTGAAATGTATTCTTCTCCCTACAAAGAAATGTAAAACTAACATACTATATTTAATTTTTTTTAATGATTGATTTTGAATTTTTTTAAACTTTGAAGCGAAAACAGCTAGAAAATTATTAGATTTATATATTACTGTTTTCCTTGTGTATAATTTAATTCTCTGAAATTCTATGAATAAAAATTATTCATTGAATTAAATTTATATATTTCAAAAACCTAATGTATTATGTTCTCTATTGATATTTCAATTAAAATAATTCCACATAAAGTTTTACCATGCAAGATAAACGAAGTAGTAATTTTATTACACTTCATTTATTGGGAGTTCATATAACAGAAGTAATTCCTAATTTGAATAGAAAAGTTATTTAAACCTTTACCTTGCTTTGCAAGTTTTTCGTACATTTCGCGCCCATTTACTCTCGTCTCTGTTTAGTTTTCTACCTCGACAAGCTTGCGGTGTATTTTCTATTTTAATATAAAACGAAAAATCGCCACTTTTTTAATTAATCACTTTCATTTAGCAAAACATATACCAATTAGATTTAATATCATCTTTACACTCAGATGTGCAATATCCAGTGAAGAGTTAAGGACTAAATGATCTATTTTAATTTAGCGTGTGCATAGGTGTTTAGGAGCGGACTGCAATTTTCCCTTTTGATTTTCAATTTGGCCGGAATAATTTGCGATTAAATCTACCTAGTAGGAAAAAGTCATTGAGAAGGCAGACACTTTCACTTAATCCAATTTATTGATGAAAATGACTCAATAATTATGGTTTGACGCTATTACACTAATTGCTAGAAGTAATTTAAGTAGATTAAAACAATTATTTCACTTATTGTGAAATTTGGTTACCGACTCCGTACGCACGAGGCTTTCGTTTCTCCCTCCCGATTTGTACTGAATTTTCGCCGTTTCGACGCATCGATAATTAGAAAGAAATTCATAGGTCACACTATCATACGTCACGCAGGCAGATCGTAAAAATTAAATTTCACTGCGTGAACATACCGTCCGCCTCGTTCTTATACCAAAAAGAACGAAACACATCGAACTTAAAGTAATAAAGGATGGAAAAAAAACAATATTTTATATACTAAATATAGTTCGAGTTTGCTGTAAATAATACAATGAAATTAATTCTTGGTAATATAAATGTAACTTTCAATATTCTTCCTTAAATTAGTAACATTCGTTTGTGGCAACGACACCCGCAATGAGCGTTTAGTTTTTAAACATCCTTAAGTTCTAATGTTTTATTAATCGGTAATAAGCACAATTTGACAAGCGGTTTTTTTATAAACACGTTTTGCGGTTCTAACTACTACCGTTCTTACTAGACCGTCCTGACCGGGATGGTAAGCAATGACTCGGCCTAAACTCCAGTCGCAGGGAGGATTATCTTCATCACGAAGAAGTACTAGATCGCCCTCTTCAATGTTTAATTCTTGATTTTGCCGTTTATACCGATTTTGAACCCTTTGAAAATATTCTAGAGACCATCTTTTCCAAATTATTTCGTTTAATCTCTGTATCAACTGCCATCGAGACAGTCTATTTTCAGTCAAATCAAGGACTGACGGTTCTGGTATAGAAAGCAAAGGGAACCTGTAAGAAAATGGCCCGGAGTTAAGTTAGACTTTTTACATCGTCTGAACTTGCATATATTGGCCTTGAATTAAGACTTGCCTCTATCTGATAGAGAAGTGTAGACATTTCTTCGATTGTGAGAGTGTGGTTGCCAACTACTCTATGGAGGTGGTGCTTTACACTTTTGACACCTGCCGCCCACAATCAACCGAAATGAGGGGCATAAGGAGGAATGAAATGCCAGGTTATACTTTCGGTGATGAAAAAGTTTCTTAAATTTTCGTCATCGCGTGATTTTCGGAAAGCAATTTTGAATTCTTTACTTGCACCCTGAAAATTTGTGCCGTTATCGCTATAAAGGTTTGAGGGTAGGCCTCTTCTCGCAACAAATCTTTTCAATGCAGCTAAAAAGGAAACCGTGGTAAAATCGCTTACTAATTCTAGATGGATATCTCTTGTGGCTAAGCAGACAAAAAGAGCTATATAAGCTTTATGTGATTTATAACTACGTCCAATACTTAATCTAACGAGAATAAATCCTGGCTAATTATATGACGAACGGAGTCACGCGCCTTTAGTATCCAAAAATTTTGTCGTAAAATATGCAGAGTGAGCTGCGGCCCACCGTTTAATCATCTAAGATGCGCCTGTTCTATTATTAAATTCGTAATACGATGTTTAGGCAATGTTATCGGATGTTTGGTATCATATTGAATAGGTGCGTTTTCCAAACGTCCTTTAACTTTTAAGAGCCCATCCGTATCAAGAAATGGGCATATCCTTTTTAAAGGACTAGCTTGATTGCAAGAATTACTATTCTGAAGAAACTTTATTTCTATTGAAAATTCTTTGTTTTGAAGAAATTTAAACCAGAAGGTCTTTGCTTTTTTAATTTCTTTAAACGTTAAAATTTGTTCTTGAGGGTTTTCCCGGCGATTTATAAGAAGATAGATTAACCGACAACAAAGAGCAGTTATTCGAACTAATTTTGGCCAGGATGAAACTCTTTCCGAGAGTTCTTCCAAGGAAGACTTCTCAACTTTAATAACGTTGAGATGAACTTCGTTTTGTTTTAATTTTGCCTTGACCTTTCTTGCGCAATTCAACAGACATTTTTACTTATCTCTTTCTAAATCTTCCGCTGATGTACTTGGCCAATTTTCAGAATCCTTCTTTAAAAAAGGAGGTCCATGCCACCACAACGAATGATTTAATAATTCTTCTGCAGTAACACCTCGAGAGACACTATCTGCAGGATTCAAGGCCGTAGGAACGTGATTCCACTTAGCCTCAGGAATACTTGACTGTATTAAAGATACTCTATTTGCTACAAATGTAGGCCAGGTGGATGGTAGTTTACTTAGCCACGATAATACTGTAGTAGAATCTGACCAACAATACATGGAATTAGTTTGTAATTTAATTTCTTTCTCAACTTGTTGTAAAAGCTTAGCTAATAGTAGGGCTGCGCACAGCTCTAATCAGGGAATACTGGTAGTCAAAATCGGAGCTATTTTTGACTTTGCTATTAGAAGAGTTGAATTAATATCTTGTCCATGGTCAACGACTCTTAAATAAACTACTGCCCCATAGGCTTTGGTAGAAGCATCAGCGAATCCATGCCATTGCACAGATAGTAGGTTTTCACTCAATTTGCTCCATCACGGAATTTTTAGATTTTGAAGCAAACGTAACCCTGTATAATATTGATTCCAGCGTTCTTGCAAATCTGGAGGAAGTATTTCATCCCAATCTAATTTTTTAAGCCAAAGCTCTTGCATGAACATTTTTGCTACAATGATAATGGGAGCTAACCATCCATGAGGATCAAAAATTCTGGCTATAAGAGAAAGTGCTATTCATTTCCTAGCAGTTCCAACGGGTTGTATATTTACTGAAAATAAAAAGCAGTCAGAGTTCGGACACCAACTTGAACCTAATACCTTTTTTGATTCATCTTCATATTCACCGAAATTGACTACCTTGTTCTCAGACATAGGTTCATTTAATTTTGTTAACCTAGGATCATTAGCTGACCATTTACGTAAAGGAAATCCTTTTTCTAATAACAATGTTAGTTCCTTTTGCAGTTGTAAGGCCTGGTCTAGATTATCCGATCCAAAGAAGACATCGTCTACATAGAAGTCGCGTTTAAGGATGACGCTGACATCGGGGAAGTCAGAAGCTTCATCTTCGGCTAATTGTTTTAGGACTCTATTTGCCAAAAAAGGAGGTGACGCCATTCCATAGGTAACGGTCAACAACTGATATTCTACCAATTGTCTAGAAGGTCCGCGGAGACAAACTATTCTTTGTAAATCTATATCTTTCGGGTCTACTAAAATTTGACGGAACATTTTACTGATATCTGCCGTCATTCCGAAACGGTAGTTTCGCCATCGTAAGATGACAGCTGTTAATTCATTCTGGAGTTTTGGACCAACCATGAGTAAATCATTTAATGACTTCCCGGAAGAAGTGGGACTGGATGCATTAAAAACTACTCGAACGGGAGTAGTGCTACTAGACTCGCGAATTACAGGATGATGAGGCAAATATATTGGTGGGCAACTCAATAGAGTTTGTTTACCATCACCTGAGAGTCGGCGCATATGACCGAGTGTCTCGTACTCGTCAAGAAAATCTTCCTAATTTTTGGCTAAATTATAATTTTTAGCGAGTCGTCGTTCTACAGTGCAGAGCGCAGATAAGGCTCTAGGTAATGATTTTCCAAGAGAATCGAGAGACTCTTCTTTTATAGCAAGGCGTACAACGTATCGTCGTTCTTGGTTACGCCAATGCGTGTTAGAAAAGTGATTTTCGCAAAGTTTCTCTTCTTCGGTGAGCATAGATTGCTGTGCAATGTCTTCTAATTTCAAGAATCTCTGTAGAGGGAAATTTATTTCCGATGAGGTTGAAACATGATTAATTCTGAGACTCGACTCTGCCTGCGAATTTTTATTTGGAATAGGACCCGATAGAATCCACCCAAATATCGTAGACTGCGCGGTTATAGATCCGGGAGGTCCCTGACACAACCTTGGTAACAGAAGCGAGCCATAATAATCGGCTCCAATTACTATTTAATTTTTTTTCCACTAAAGGGTTCAGGGTCTGCTAGATGAAGGTCGCGAAGGTAATCATATGTAGAATTGATTTCCAATTGCGGAGGGCTATAATTCATTAAGCGAGGCAAGGTATAGGCAGTAATGGGAAATTTAATTTTATCATTGTTTACGGGTGAAATTATCAAATCTACTCGCGCTTTTGCCACGCCAATCAAGACTTCACCAGTCGCAGTCACTCTAGTCATTATAGGAGTGCTCTTAGATCGCAATAAGTTTACCAAAGATTCTAAAACAAAAGCAGCATCAGACCCTTGATCGTATTGTAAGCAAAAAAGCACTAGCGCGAGAACATGTCACGGCAGCAAGCCCCAGAAGCCTACAGTACACTGTAAAGCTCCAAGGCTGACATTAACCAAAATCATAACTACTCCAAAACTATTACATATTTTGATCTGAAACTTTCCCAAAAACTTTATCATAGTTTTCGCCGCATTTGTCTCTAAAATTCTCTCGATAAACGAAACGCTGGAAGTTACAAGAGTCCAATTCACGCTGAGCATCAGAAAAAAATTGATAACAATTTTTCAATTATTTCTTTGGATTCCTCTTACTCTATCAGTCGAAGAATACCCTAAAGCGTATTCTCTAACAATTTTATTTAACAATTCCAAAAACTGACGAACGGAGCACGAATTGAAGTGAAAAACGGATTAAAATAGATTTTTTTTTCAAAAGTCAGTTTTTCGGCTTTAAATTGTAAACTAAAAATCTACAATTTTTTATCTACAGGATGAAAGATGCGCAGTAAAATTTCACATCCAGATATATCCATTAAAAATTAAAATTCGAAAATTTGGTTGAAAGCCTCCAGGGAACTTTGTCTTCGCACGAGATATTTTTATGTGCTCTTATTGCATCCGGACACTCAATTATGTCGGCCTGTGATATTATTATTCAAGATCATTTTAAGATATTCTGCAAGCATTCTGTAGTCCTGTGCGGCAGGACAGTCTAATAACTGCGTATTTATGAAAAATCTTTACCTTAAGTTGACTTAATTCCTTCATTAAATCTTTGATTTCCAAATTTAAGCGTTTAAATCTCTGCAGTGGAGTTTCTTTTTCACTTCCTCCAAGCGATTCACATTCGCCAAATCTAAAACATTATATATTTATTAAATTCATACAACTACTATAAAAACTTTTTCGAATCAGCCATACGAGCCGTTCAACTATTATTTAACACTTGTTTCTTTGACAATGTGGCCCCCCCCCCCCCCGCCACCAACAGTTTTTTCTATAATAAGTATATGCATTAGGGTAGGTCGAAAATAAATACTTTTGGAATTCAAAATTGCTACAAGGCGGAAAAGTAGAATATTGGGGTCCTAAAAAAATAGAGTTAATTTGGAATCGATCGACATGCAGCTTACTTATCCGCGCTCGAAAGAAAGGCTTCAAAAATGTCTTGTTTGCAGAGTTTCTCAATTTTATTGAATTTATCTATCATTTTGTGAGAGATAATTCCTATTCAATCAACCATTGTTTTTGAAAAAATTTTTAACACGTTTGCAACTAGGGGGAGAATTATTTGAGTTACATGAAAATTTTTTAGTGACAAAAATGCATTAGAAACCAAAACCACAAGACCCAGGAATCGAAACTGTCAATACAGCGAATTTTTAAAATGTTGATTATGGTGTTTTATGAACTTATCTTTATAACTTGTAGTTTAAACATTTTTCTGAGCATGCGTGGGTTTTTAAGCCTAGAAATACACTACAAAAAAAAGCGACAAGAATCAGGAATCTTAATTGAAAGAGCAACTTTTAAAAATGCTGAATCGGTGTTTATTGGATTTAAAAAGTGACCTGTGAACCTGATTTCCTTAGATGTAATTCTTTTTCGAAGTGAAAGCAGGCGTAGTTCTTTGTGCATGTAATTTAACACTTACAAAGCCATCTCGTGCATTTTCTCCTATCACTTTGAAGGATACTTCACTCACAATCTTAATTATCCTTTTGACAGCTTGAGTATGGCAAGGAAGTTCCCAAATCTGTGGTACAGTTCTCAAACCGTTTTCCGCAATATTTTGTGGAGTTTCTTCACAAAAGTTAGAAGTGAGATTAGGTTCACTCAGGCTACATTCTTTCTAATCAATGAGATCGGTGTATTCTTTTGCGTTGAATTGCAAAGTGGAAACTCTGAATCTTCTAGATCCTTGCTGGTCTCGGAACCTATGTGTCTCACTTGTAAAATTCGGCTAAGTGCTTCCTTTCTCACATCTTTTCGATCGTTTGCTAGCATCGCAAGTAGAAGGTTCTCAGGCTGGGCGGAATAAGCACTCCGCTGAAATATAGGATCGATGACTGATTTTATATTTCGATCTAGATGTCTAGATAGTGTTACTTCCTTCCATAAATGCTTAGTACCTTGAGTGCATGAAGGGTTCGCTTTGATGGTAAACCACATCGGTGCATACACCTTCATCACGAATTTCACTAAAATCATCAAGCTTTTTGAAGGATTCTTGGTAGCAACAAAGACGCAAAAGCCAAGAGCCGAAACTCAACCACCGAGCATGGCATAGATCTCCAGGACGTTTATTGGACATATCTGCTGAGCATTCTCACGAATCGACAGCTTTATATATCAGCAATAAGTTTTGCTGGTCCTTGCTGAGAATTTTAGGGTCGATCTGTGGTAAGTTAGATTTTATTTCACGAAATTTAATGACAGGAAGATTCTCACAATCAATTAATTGTTTGCCTATAGGGCCAGAGAAACTGTTCGTTTCAGTAGTTATGCCACCATTAAATCCTGTGTTAACGATCGTACTGTCGCAGCCCACAGCAAACAAATCCTTAGTTTTAATTCCAAATCGATCAAAGTAATTAAAAATTTCCGAAACAAAGTATAATGAGAACAAATTCTCAAATATGCTACAACAGAACATATACCTTTAGTGATAGATTCCGCAGTACTCGAGGTAGGTGAAACGTGTCCATATACTGTGCGCCCGGCTCTTATGGAACTTCTATAAAATTTTCCGTCTTTCTTATGTTACTCTTAAGTGACATCTTTTCTTGCATCGAAAGAGAGAGATTGTAAAGTGGATGTTTCATACCGATCGTTTATTTGTAACTTTTTCTGTCTTCTTTTTAGAGCTCTTTGCACCCTGCATTTCTCAATGGCTTTGGATGAGTCATCTTTATATATGATTTTCAAGTCTTTCAAAACCGCACATGTAACTTGGGATGCAGAGCGCACTGATATTCCGCTTTTCCGGATAGCTTCAGCCAACGATGGCAACTGGACCCTCATTTGCGATGTAGGTTTGAATTGACGTTCGATGTAGGGTTGCGCAATAAAGTCTTCGTCAGAATTTCGTTCCTCTTGCTATTCAAGAAAATGTTCCTCATCTGTCGTATCTTGTTCATCTTTAAACGTGGAAAGAGTCTCTTTTTCACTTGAAACCGAAAGGACAGGGTTTATTATGTGCATCTTATATGGATTTTTAAGGAAGGAAGATAGGCTAGGTATTTCATCTGCATCAACTAGGAACATTCTTTTAGTTGTCCTTTGATCCAACAGCAAAGCTCTTTCTCCTTCTGCAACCTTTCCAAGTTTTTTACAAGTGCACGAGTCAAAGTTTGGGCACTTACAAGAACAAATGTCAAAAACACTTTAGGCATTTATCTTGAAAAGTGAAATGCTAGCGTTTGATTTTACCTGCAAAATTCTCTGATATTTCAGAAAATACTCCCGGATTTTCTTTTGGATGCCATAACCTGAAATTATTGGTAAAGACGTAGAAACCTAAACCTTCGTAACAGTTTCCGAAACAATCTGAAATATTTCACTAAACCCAACATTCTTCTCATTTTTGGTCTTCCTCAAACGGCTTCGTAAAAAAAGAGATTATTTATAACTTCTTCTTGCGTGGGGGAAGAGCGCTTATCGAATTCGTTTGCAAATCCGAATAACGGGAATTTTGAACTTTCCCTAGTATTAATTTTCACAATCTACATATTCATCCATTGTGTCAACTTACTAATGACACTTCAGGCAAAAAAAAAAAAAAAAGAAACGCTGCTTTTTAAATTAAAACGCCACGGTATGTGTCTGTCTGTATGTATGCCTGTATGTATGTATGTATGTATGTATGTATGTAGGGTGGCCAAAAAATATACATTTTGGAATTTTCGACGGGCGTCGACGCCAAATCGTCCTCTCGTAAAAGCAAATGAATACGTATTTTTTCATTTAGAAATAAAATGATTTTTAGTACTTTGTAAAGTATTTTAAAGTTTTCTCTTGATCTACGAATTAAAATAGAAAAGTTTCAAGAGAACGTGAAGCGAGCCCTGAGATTTGACCCAAACGACAGTTTTAGTGTTATTACTCTGTTATTCAACTCATTGAAGTGAAGTATCCCCCTAGGGTGCGGATATTGTAAAAAAAATTAGTTGGTTCCACAGAAAGTGTGAAAAAAATTGGGGAAATGTGCTGGGTTACAGGTTTGGGCCCATAGCAGGGAGCTTTATGGTCAAACCTGCATCTGGAAGTCCTAAGCCTTTAACAATAAGCCACTCTGCGTTCAACTTAGCTGCCATAAATTCTTCAGGATCGGAGAAAAGATGCTGTTGGACGAAAATTTGTTATTTTCACTCATTTTTGTATTCACTTTAAAACTATAAATTAAAAAATAATTAACATTTTTTTTCGTGAATCTGTTCTCAATATCCTCAAAAATGCTTTTTGAAAATTTGAAGTTAAAGAATCATATCAAAGGCTCGCTACGAGTCTACTAATATTGCGATTTCAATCAACTTTCAAGATGTCTCGTTTATAACTTTTTTCATGTATTAAAATTTGACAAAATGCATCTTTACTGAGAAGAGAACAAGTTTATAAAAGGATAAATAAATTGACTTTTAATTTCTTGAACAAAATCAAGGGAGTAGAAAAAGTATACATTTTACGTGTTAAACTCCATAAGACACAAAAATTGGTTTACAAAGTACTAAAAATAATGTTATTCCCAAATAAAAAAATACGTATTCACTTGTTTCTACGAGAGAACAATTTGGCGTCGACGCCCGTCGAAAATTCCAAAATGTATATTTTTGGGCCACCCTAATGTATGTATGTATGTATGAATGTGTGTGAGTACGATAACTTTCGAAAGAATTGACAGATTGGATTGGGCTTTGGTATACTCTTCAAGTGTCCTAAAATGAAAGTGAAGTTCATTAGCCAGCCATTTTGGATAAAAGTTCAAAATTACTGGAGTTATAGCATTTAAAAAATTCCAAATAACAAACGAAAATTACCATTTTAAGGTAAACAATGCACGATTTAAAAAAATGTCAGAGAAATAAAATCGTTGCATTTTGAACACCCTACAAGATTATTACAACAACTTTTCGAATTTTCTTGAAAAATCGAAAATTCAAATTTTTACCGCACAAAAAATAATGGAAAATCAAAAATTCCATTTTGCGGTCAAACTACACAAGATGCGAAGAAAGATGAATTGACAAAAATTGTGCATTTAAAAAAAATCTAAAAATCTATTCCAAACCACTTTTCAATAGGACGCGTAGTTTTTGTTTTAATCGTAAAAAATAACATTAAAAATTAAAAAATTGAGTTTTTCGGAAAACGGCACGAGGAACGAAAAAAATACTAATAAACAAAAGTAGTTCAACCAAAAAATATCTGCAAATTTGTTATAAACTCTTGTTATAAGAATATAGTAAAAATAAAAATATTAACTTTTAGGAAAAAGGATACAAGCTACAATAACATTTTATTTAACAAAATTTGTCGCTTAAATTATATCTACAAATTTGCTTAGAACCACTTTACGCTAAGATGCGTATTTTCAGCTTAAATCGTAAAAAATAATATTGAAAATTTATTTAAATTATATATTTTTCAGGGTAGCTTAGAATTAAAATTGGTGCAAAATAAGGAACAAATATTAAAGTAATCATGAAAAATAAAATTTGTACTTTATTTCGAAATATCGGAATAAGCAATCCCAGGCCGAGATACAAAAATAAATGTAATATACATTTAATATAATAGTGTTTAACAGAACATAAAGAAGTTCGCATTTTGGACAAAATCGAGTGCGAAGCATGAGATACGTGATGAGAAAACTGAAAAGTTTTACAATCAAAATCTTTGCCCATGCAACGTTCTTTGCTTCATGTGTAAACTCTAGATTCTTTTTTTTTAATGTAGTACATTTCGACGCCTCCATTCCATACTTCTCCACGTCGCATTTGGGTGGAGTATCGCTCTACGTCGCGTTTAATTACTGTACCGCTCCACGTTTAGTTTAGTCACTGTATCGCTCAAGGTCCATTCTTGACGATTTTGACTTTTTATGATAACATGAAAAAACAGATTACATCTTCTGTTAAAATATTATGTACCTCGACACAGTATTTAAAAAGAAAATAAAAGAAAACGAAATTGGTTACTTTCTTCGATTTACGAGAAAGATAGCTCCAGCTCGTTTGAAGAAATTTAGAATCAGTGCAAGAAACATAAAAATGCCAAATAATTATTAATGCTATACAGAAGTTTCAAGTTCTAAGTTTCTTGGGTTTGCGATGCTGACTGTTGTTAAGCTAGGCCGATTCGGGGACACTACTACGTAGTTCCAGCTGCCACCGGCAGATGGCATCACCGGTTAGTCACCGAAGTCGATAACTGAACTGTCGGTAAGGGAGATCCCAGGCGCAAATTCTTGGATGGGCCGATAAGGATGATCCCTGTTTTACCGACCGAACCCACAATAAACTTTTATGCAGGTGGCACACGTGCGATCAGAAATTCAAGTTCTAGAAGTTTCCATAAATTTGTTTTTCTAGAAGTTCCGATCAAAGATGATCTCTTGTCTCTGACATTCTTATTCGTTAAGCTTTCTGGATCACCTCAATCGTTAAACAGTGATCGAAATTTCTGGAAAGCTGGAAAGCATTCATGATTCGCTTAACGACGTGGGTACCTGCGATAGCAACTAAGAATCAAATTCTGGGGATTCCCCAGTTTCCGGAAAATATTCGAACCTTCTGGAAATTCGGTCGTGATCTCTGACGATTTTCTATACATCGAAGTTCCTAGAAGACTTGAACATGAAAAGCTCTCGCTTTTGGGATTTTCTACGTCTTTCAACTTGCTATAAGATGAATCGATATCGTATGTAATATCTAACGGCTTCTCAGGAAAGATCAATCGATATTACCAACTTCCACCTAGAATGGTACATATTTAAAATTCAATGTGTCGAGCCTTTCAGAAATTTTGACGTAATCTCTGACGATTTTCTGTACATCGAACTTCCTAGAAGGTCTGGCGTATGACGTGCGGCCCCGATAAGCCTGCTATTTCGAGAGACATCGATGAATTTAATCATAATGACCGCTCTCTGTAATATCTAGCGCTTGGAGAAACGAGATCGCGCCAAATTTGAAAATGCAACCCAACGATGTGTGTCCAGCGCTGAAATTTGATAGCAACCCAACGATGCTTGAATAAAGTCCAACGCTGAGAATGCAGCCCAACGACGTCTGTGATTGTTCACCGCTAACAGTAAGCGATATCTGGAATTAGATTTCAACCGAACGATGTTTGTAATATTTAACATCGGAAATAAAGATGCCGAATGAAACTTAAAATCAGCTCAACTAATGCTTAACTAACTGAATGGTTTTAAATAAGTCTTTACTCGATGTAAAATTAAATGTTTGTTTTATTCAAGAAAAAAGACTAAGCATAATTTTACAAGAGAAAATGTTGACCTATAATGTGATAAAAGTGAACGTAATTAAAATATAAATTCACAATGGTTATAAAAGTCTTTGAGCGTTGTGTTACTCAGAGAAGTATCTAAAGCATTAACGCTTTCAGTCATATCTTCATCGTCATCATTGTAGTCGGTTTTACTTTCAGCGTAATGCCTGATAGATGGCTGATCCCGAGGAGTCAAGAACCAGGTCTTGAGAGCTAGAACATTTGGAACTGCACAATTTGCATTCCAGCATTGAAGGAGGTGAATGCATCTTGTTAAAACTGAGCTGCATTTTTTTCCAACGGAGGGCAGCCCAGATTATCCAGATTATTCACATTTTGCACGTACTGGTCCAGCCTGTAATAGAATTGTTACCATAACGCGAGCCTCGTTACGGCCCTGCACTAAGGGGTTGCCGGGCCGCACATGAGACGGAACGAAATCTCCCGAGGGGACTCGACGTCCCGAGAAACAGCACAGCAGTTGCTCAGTCTCTGTTTGTACTCTCGACCGATTAGCCATTGTCGCTTGTTCGGGGGTGTTGTGAGGTTTTCGACCTTACGTGGATTGCTCCTTCACGCAGCCAAGCTATCTCACCGCTTCACAAAACTTCCCAGCAATTCAACCGCGGCCCTTATCAGGACCACCTTTTTACTACCGGGATATCCGGTCATCTTCACCACCTAGCCGGTCACCTACCACGTGCCGGAAGATCTCCAAACGTTTAAGTGGCAATACACGTGTTGTCTCATATCGAACGACTTTTATTTGTGTTCAACCCCTTTCTCCCGGCGTCTAAATTTCACTTTCCCTCCTTGCTAGGCATTCCCGCCATACCTGGCGTCCAACCCAAAATCCCACACTTTTCCTATTAAAAAACCATGAAACCTGCCAAGAAGGGGAACGCAAATTAAATTCAAGTGAAACCTATAGGACTACTCTAAGACTCTTGAACTTTTCTTTAAATCTTTGTTGCATACTATTGAATTCACATGCCTTGCCATTTGCTATTCGCTACTTTTGATTGATTTGTATTTGATATGATGTTGATGATTTTCGATATTGATATATACATTGATGTGTACCTGTGATATTATATAAGAGATGATTTTTTAAATGTGCCAGTGATCTGATATATTTATAAAAATGATTTATATGTGCCAATGACCTGATGTATTTATATAATAATTTTGAAGTTCCTGTTATGTAATATTTGAGGTGATAAGAATTGAAAATTGTGCCGTGTACTCGTATATGTGAATATTGCAACAGATATTTGCGTATCGTAATTCAGTGCTTAAGCGAGTAACGTAAGGAAGACCATAAAAGGAAATTAAAATAGCAGTAATAGAAGCAAAATTGATTTTAGTTTAAAAAGAATTAAACTGAGATCGAAATGAAAATAATGAAAGAATTTGAAAAAATCCTCGATATTTTTGAAAAATCAGACATTTATAATTAGCAAAAAGATGAAACCTGAAAAGAAAAGCATAAATGTTTCTTTCCGTCGAATATTTCAATCGCCCGACTTGGCGAAAATTCCCAGGGCGGTAACGAGTCCACACCGCAACACGTACCCTCGCGACTCAAACGCAAGGTCACGCGTCGTATATCCAGAACAAAGTGTCCAACGACGAAAATAAACATATTTGCGAACTCTCTAACTATGAAATGACCAATTGAAATTTTAATTAAAATTTCTCAAAAGAAATTGAAATTGTAAACTAGAAACCTACATCGAACAAAAATATAGGGTGTCTTTTCGGTACAAATCCCAACTCAATTTTAAAATAAATGAAATTGAGATCAGGAAAAATTAAAATCACAATGCCGAAACCTACAGTCATGAAAAACGATCATGATAACCTAGACTTGGAAGGTGCCGCTGCACTTCAAATCCAAAAAAAAATTAATTCGAATAAGGTCACAAAAAGACCAATAATCCAAATTATGGTCCCCACTCCACCCAAAAACACGGGCGCTATCCCTAAAATAATAAATAGATCGATAGGTCGCGGTGGGGATTTCGCGAGAAAAAACATGGGAATCCCAATGAATAAAAACAGATCAGAAAAAGAGAGATTGACTCAAACAACACATAGAGAACCAACTCAAACACAAAATAACCGACACTCACTCCATGACCTTACTCAAAACTCTGATAAAACTTTCCAATGAACCAACAAAGGGAAAGATTTTTTAGAGAAAAGGAAGAAAGGGCAAATAATTGAAAACTTAGATATCACCCGACAGCTCATAGTTATTTTGGAAACGAAAGAGACAAGATAGAACCTAGTTACGGAAAAAATAAAAGCGCATCTTTTAATAGACAGTCAGTACAATTCCATTTAAAAGATAATTTACAAGAACCCCGTCAACTTTCCCACAACAATATCGAAAACCGTAGTAGAACAAGAATCGATAATTTATCATTACAAAATTCAGATGATAGTGAACCATTAGAGGACAGAAACACTTCAAACCAAAACAGACGACGCACTCTCGACAACGAGTAATAGGTCAAACAGACATCCTAGAATTCATACGAATAATACAGATATGAATAACAAACCTGAAAATAATACAAATAATCAAACAATTCCAGTAACATTTTTCCCTTTTGGCATGATACAAACGTCATTTCAAATCATGAGTAACCGGCCGATTAAATTTAGGAGTAACAAAGAGGACAGTGCCGCGCATTTCCTAAACGAATTAAAAATATTCAAAAAGGGATATAAAATAAACGACCGCGATATTTTAGAAAATCTAGACGCACTACTAATCGAAGACGCAAAAGATTGGTGCGAAATAAATATATCTTCTTGGGGATCATTATCAGACTTTTACGAAGACTTTAAACGCTTATATTGACGAATGATTTTCAGAAAAAATTGAACAAAAAATTTAATTTTGCAACCAAAAAAGAAACCAAGACATCCACTCATATCTAACAGAAATCAGAAAACTTTTTAACAAGCTGTATCCAAGAAAAAGCCGCGAATGGGACTTACGTCGAACCTATAAAAACATTAGAATTGAATATAAAATGTATATTAAACAAAAAGATTTTGAAACTTTTGAGCAATTAGAAAACTCAGGTAAGGCATGGGAAACTGAGCTAGCCAAATCAAAAATCCGAGGACAAGTCTTATAAATTACCGAACCTAAAACCGAAGACAAAAATGAACAAAAACGCAATAACAGTAGTGGGGATAAAAATAATTCGGATAATAACAAAGATTCAAGGGAAAATAAAAATGGTCAAAATGATAACCAATACGGAAACCATAGCCAAAATAATTTGGTTAAAAAACAATACAAAAATCGATTCCCATTTTCAACATTTGGATTTCCATCATCACCTTTTCTAAATCAATATCAACAAAACTCCAGACCTAGGTATCCACCTAGATTTCAACCAAATTACCCACCCAGATTCACAAACAATAGACCCAGGTACCCTTACAACCCCTACTACCAAATGTTACCTATGTTCAACCAAATGACTTTAGGCCAACATCAGGATAAAAATAACCCAATGATCGAGTTCCACACAGAAAAAAACGGAAAGTAATTCAGGTGATAATAACAATAAACAAAATTCCCAAAAATCAAATTTCGGGAATAAAAATCAAAAACCGGACAACAATGCCGACAAAAACGCACAAAATAAACCAAGTTCAAGCTCGGACAGATAACAGAATAATAAACATAAACGCGAACCAATACACAAATAATTCAAATTGTTATTATTGTGATTTAACGGGCTATTTTAAAAGAGAATGCCCTTATTATGCTTATAACCACAGAAACTGGAAGGGCGGTTACTAGGGCTAAAAATACTACAACCTAGCATCGAAATGCCGGAAATCTTAAATTCGGATAAAGATAAAATAACGGAAACACGTTTTCATGTAATGTCAAAATTCAAAGGTAGTTTATTTCGAATTTTAGTGGATACTGTTGCCACACATGCAGACGCTGGCATGGGATTGCTGGAAAAAATCCAGAATTCCAAATTTTCAATTTTTAAACCCGTTTCGCGAAAATTAATGGTCGCGAACGGCGAAACGGTCGACATAATTGGACAAGTATTAATCCCAATTAGAGTCGGTAAACACACAAAACATGTTATGTTCAGGTTAGTCCCGAAATGAAACTCCGTAGCCATTTCTGGCACGGACATGCTAAAAGCCCTACGGATGACCTTAAATTATGACTCGGAAACATTGTGGTTACCAGGGAGTCCTCCCATCTGCTATCCCATGGAATCTTACCCAATCCCTAACCAATCCCAAAAAACCAAAAACGC
This sequence comes from Andricus quercusramuli, assembly GCA_932178445.1. Taxonomy (NCBI): domain Eukaryota; kingdom Metazoa; phylum Arthropoda; class Insecta; order Hymenoptera; family Cynipidae; genus Andricus; species Andricus quercusramuli. The sequence goes on along the minus strand of CAKNXH010063663.1, from coordinate 108,910 downwards.
CCAAGTTCCTGTAAAAAATCCTACGGAGGATATTCCCAGCTTAATAAGCATCCTCACGAGCAACAAACTCCTACCCCTAGAGAGCATCCCAACCCAAGGCACTAACGACAACTCATGCATAGAAGACTCATTTGATTTAGATAAACCTAGAAGTAGGAAGAAGGATATAAAAAATAATCCAGGAAAAATATATTACAATAGCAAATACGAGAGCGAATACAAAGATAGCGATTGTAACCTTTGGAAAAATAGCAAAGTCAACAATCGGAAAAAATCAAAAACTGAATGTCAAAAAGCCAACGAGATACCAGAAAGCGATAATAGAAACCTATGGATTTATTTCAAAAGTAAAGCGATTGAATTAAATAATGTTACGGATAGTTTAGAAAAAAATTGACGAACAAAACAATAGTTCGCCAGAAACACCAGGGAAAAGAACATAGGGCGTGTCATTTAACGAAACATAAAATTGACTTCCAAGGCCACGATTCCGTTAAACAGCGATATTATCACGTGAGCCCACAAATTAAAGAAATAATTCATCAACCCGTGGATAAATTATTAGAATAGGACATAATAGATTTACAGTTCATGGAAAAGGCATGTACCAATTTAAAAGCATGCCATTTGGTTTAACCAATGCTCCAGCCACTTTTCAGAGACTTATGGACAAAATTATTACTCCAGACTTGGAACCAAACGTTTTTTGTTATCTAGATGACATAGTGATTGTGACTCAAAATTTTGAAGACCATTTGAAATATTTAAATATCGTATTAGATCAAATAAATGATGCAAATTTAACGATCAGCCCGCACAAAGCGAGTTCGGCTGCTCGGGAATCAAATACTTGGGTTTTAAAGTTAACGACAAAGGACTCCAAATAGACGACGAAAAAATCCAACCAATCCTAGAATTCCTTAACCTACAAATATTAAACAATTACAGCGCATAATAGGGATGAAAATTTGATACAGAAAATTTATGCCACACTTTGCCGAAACAATAGAACCGATGAACAGACTACTTAAAAAAGATAAACCATGGGATTGGGGATTAGAACAAGACGAGGCTTTCAAAAAAATTAAAGATCTTCAAACTTCAGCACCAATTTGAACCTGCCCAGATTTCACACAACCCTTTCAACTCGAAACTGACGCAAGTAATACGGGATTAGGAGCCGTACTTACGCAAACAATTGATGGCGTAAATTACGTGATAGCATACGCGAGTAGAAACCTAAACGGCGCAGAATCTCGGTACTCGGATTCAGAAAAAGAATGCCTAGCGGTAGTTTGGACCATACGAAAAAGAAAGGTACAACTTTAAAGTAATCACGGACCACCTAGCGTTTAAGAGGCTCTATAACCTAAAAAATCCCACTGGACGATTAGCCAGATGGGCATTCGAATTACTAGAATGTGACTGCGAAGTCATATATGGGTAATATTCACGAAACTGTATACCTTTGCGGCTTCGGCTATTACGCATAGAAAAAAGTAAAACCAGGTCTTAGACTTGTAATATTTTATCGTACAATCACTTCATTCAATTTTTGACCACGAAATAAGTGCACCTTTTAATAAATATTTACACTATATTGCGTAAAAAATATCCAAAATGTCAGCTCCGTAATTGTCCCAAATTAAAGTATTTTGTGCAAATCCATAACATTTATTTCACTAAGTTAATATTATCTTCCAGTATCTATATTATTTAAATCCAAGTAAATAGTTGGGTTTTAAGTGCGCTACAATGTTACAGAAATGACTGTTAAAGTTTCTAAATAATGCGATGCACTTTGTCAAATCATATTTCAAATACTTTTGTTTATCATATTTTCTCATGATTTTTAAATCTCGCGGTTCATTTAAAAGCCATTTACTGACATTATTTCGAAGACTGACTCTCAAACTATCTAACCGACGCTCGATTGAATTTTTCTTACTCGAATTAATTCGACAACTGTGATGGTTTATTTACAAAACAGTTCGTACAAAAAAGCCGGTCAGCTCCAAAATGCAACAAATCGCTTAAAGTAAATGAAGTCTATCAGTGATTTTGAGTTTATTTACAGTTACAGTCTAGACACAAACTGCCGGTGTGCGGAAAAAAGTAGAAGTTAAAAAATTCAATAGGAAAATGTGAGTTTAGTTATAAATGTCAGCTCCATAATGGTCAGCTCCATAATGAAAATATTACGGTTTCTAATAAAATTTATTAGGGTGTCCTCCCATGGCAGCGTCAAACTTGGCGCAAAACACAAAACCGCAAATCACCAGACATTGCAGCCAATGACTGTGTTTCATTGAGAATATCATTGGCTGAATTATCTAGTGATTAGACGTTTTGCGTTTTGCGCCCAGATTGACGCTGCCATGAGACGTCACCCTTACTACTGGAAAAGTTTGCAAACATTTTTCAAAAGGACAATTAAACTACACGATATCCAAAAATATATGTGTAAACTCAAGAAAAAGTAAATCAGATGATAAAAATGATCAACCTACAACTCAGGGAAAAAGTGTACAATCCAAGAGTCTCAAATATAAAAAAGGACCAACAAAATCTGCAAATATTGATGCCTCAGCAGTTCGATCAAAAAACCTTCTTATAAAAAAGAATTAGAAACAAGTTATTATCACTTTTCTGCAATTACTTAGTTCAGTTTCAACTAATGAACTTATAATTTTTCAAGTTAAATAAAGGCCTTTAAATAAATCACCATATTGCTCATTAACTCTAATTAAGAGTATTGTAATCTTTAGAAAAATGTTGCTTTTTGTGTTTGAGCGGCCAAATAAATTACTAGAGTTATCATTAAATGTTAAAATACGTGTAGTTTAATCATCAAAATGTTGAAGTTCTGTTTTGTATAGTTTATTTTGAATAAATTATATTTTTGTATTTATTAAATAGACTGAAAATTTATTTACCTCTATCACTTCTACAGACCTATAACTTTTGTATTTAATTATGAAGCAGCGAATATTGGAGAAATTAAGTTTACTCATCCACATTTTATGTAAAAAAAATGTACTTGAAGTTTTAATTATTCATCAGCCTCTGATAATTTGATTTTCATGCTCAGTACTTATAATATCTACTTATAATACCCATATCGTAAAGGTAGTTCAAATTTAATACCTGATGCTATCTTGAGATCAGGAGAACCAGCAAAAAACATAGCGTTTGCGTTTGCCTGTAGCGTAGAAAAACCAAGAGCGGACGTTAACGACAAAACAGACGACTGGCACTCTATCAAATTCAGACAAGTTACAAAAAGACCCGAAGAACATGAAAAATGGCGAATCTGTCAAAGAGTAGAACCAAGTAATCAAAGTAAGATAGGATTAATGAGAAAAGGAGTTTTAGAAGAACCATGGACCATGGTATCAGCCGATATCGCGGGCCCGTTACCAAGTTCGGAAAAGAGAAAAAACCAATACATTCTAGTCTTCGTGGACCTATTCACAAAATGGGTCGAAATAATCCCGATTAAAAAAGCAAACGGAACAACGATAGAGTCAGAAGTCGACAAACGTGTCATTTCGTGTTGGGGAACATCGCGGATTCTCCACACAGATAATGGCACAGAATTTCCCAACACAACTTTAAGGGAATTAACGGAAAAATTCGGTATTACACACACGAAATCGCCAAAATATTACCCACAAGCTAACCCGACAGAACGATACAACAGAACGACAAAACAAATAATTGAAACATACATAGACAATGATCATCCCACCTGGGACGAGCACACAGACGATTTGCAGTTCGCTATAAACACCAGCAAAAACTCATTGACACAATTTAACCCAGCATTTTTCTAGTTCGCGAACTAGAACCAATTCAGTCAGTTACAAAAAATATAGAAAACGATAGCTTAAGGAGAAGACCGTTGGAGTATAAAATAGGTGACAGGGTACTGAAAGTAGTAACAAAACCATCAAATAAGGCGGACAAAAAAGCAGGTAAATTTTACGATAAATACGAAGGTTCTTGTGTAATCAAAAAGAAAGTTTCCCCAACGATTTACGAATTAAAGACACTAAAGGGAAAAAGCATTTGAGAATTGAATATAAATGACTTTAAATTAGAAAATGTAAATGCAGATAATGTCACATAGGCGTGCGAAATATTAATGAGTTTAAGTCAGAATATTGAGACTTGAACGAAAGCAAAAATGGCATTGGATCATTAGCATTAACGACACAAATGAACTCGAAAAACTATAAACAACATTCTGAACACTACTACTGTAAAACGACCCAAGCAAACAATTTGAAAGATAACAGCATTTTGACTCAAAGGACTCAAAAGACAATCGACTCTAAAAGCAGGAAATCTCCACGACAATCGACTACACGGACGGAGTTTTCGTTTTTCTTTTCATATTTGTTTCAGAAAGAAGATAACCATGGAGGAGGATCAGAAGCGAAAAAACAACGAGAGAAGAGGAACCTAAAGCACAAAACTAGGGACAAATGTAAAGAACTGTAATATCAGTTTCGCGAAGGATGCGTATTCAAATTTATTTACATACATTTAACCTTTTTGACAACGAAAAACAATTTAAATTGAGAAAAACTTTACAACCTCAGACTCCAACAGACAAATTTACTGATACTAATGAGACCGAAACATGATTTTTGACTAGATTTTAAATTATTAAAACAAACCTCAAGAGGGAAACAGCAGATTTGCAAACTTTTATTTAAATGCCTTTTTTGAGACTATATCAGACTTGGACAAACACATTACGGAAATTTACATTACCCGAACTCCCGCATGGGGGGGGGGGATAGAATTTTAGTCATAACGCGAACCTCGGTACGGCCCTACGAGAAAGGGTTGCCGGGCCGCACGCGAGACGGAACGGAATCCCCAGAGGAGACCCGAAGTCCCGAGGAACAGGACAGTAGTTACTCAGTCTCTGTTCATAATCTCAACCTATTACCCGTTGTCACTTGTGCGAGGGTGTTGTGAGGTTTCCGACCTTACGTGGGTTGTTCCTACACGCAGCCAAGCTGTCTCGCCGTATAACGAGGTTTCTCAGCAGCTCAACCGCGGTCCTTATCAGGACCACCTTTTCACCATCGGGACATTCGGTCATTTTCACCATCTCGCCGGTCACCTGCCACGTGCCACAAATTTTCACTCTTGTATTTAGCAGGCAGCGATTCTCAGTAGTAGAGTGGTTCAACAGGTAGACCATAGGTTTGACGTCTTCCTGAAGAGGAATTATAGCCAACTCCTTGAAAACGAACTGGTTGATGGGCTTCTTGAAACCTTGTACGTCTACTATGAGCTCCATATCGATGGAAACTGAACTCTATTGCTGAAATCATCTCTTTTTTATACCTTCTATCCCCACCACCACTAAAATTACCCCAACCACTATCATCTTAAATCAACTTCTTCACGCTACCACTTAGTGGCTGGTCCTGAATCATACGGTCATGTATAGCTAGACAGAAGGCTGCAGTTTCAGCGGGGAAATTGTCTGCAGATTCAAATTCCAAACGAACGTCGACTGAGGTCTGTTTGAGAAACTCATTTTGTTTTGAGCAATCAATGACACTGAGAGGAGCGTATTCTTTGAAATCACTTTTCTTCAACAATGGTTCAGGCTCTTTACCATAGTAGGCTTTCTGAAAGTTTGCATACATCTCACACAGTAGTTCAAACTAATTATGGCTAAAGTGCAGATTTAAATTATCATATGGATAGTACTGTGAATTAGGGAACAACTTCACATCGGTTATATTGCAGTGATCGAAGCGATTAGCATATCTGCCTAGCCTATCCTTTCTACCTGGCTGGAACCCCAGTTTAATGTAACGTGATTTTTCCAACTGAGATGACGTTTTCAGAGTCTACATATGTCTTGAGGTTGTGGGAAGCAGGAGGTATTCATAAAATTCCCATGAACGAAAGCCCATAGTTGTGAGAAACTATTTTCCAATAATGTTCAGCAAATGTATCGTTTGCTGATCTGAAACCATTACATATGGTATCATCCACTCTACTTTATGAATCGAGATCTTAAATTGCTCTTCGTTTCCTGGCACTTGTCGTGCTTGAACAACAGCATTTAAGTCACTGCGTGATCTTGTCATGATAAGTTAATGCTTTGCATTAACAACGATCTTTCGATAGTTTTCAGCAAATCCTAGGATCATACCAAGTGGTATAGTGACATCGAAGTTTCCCTCATCATTGGGTAGACGTTTTCTTCCTTCAGGTATGTCTAGCCATCCTGCATTCTTCATAAAATAAATTTGTCCGGGGTAAGTGAGACGTAGTTTTTTATGGTGCTAGTGAGACCAACATTCTTGCAACGATCAGTCCCAGTACCATTGAGCTCATGGTGAACTTCATCAAACATATATCAGATGACATTGCTCACTAGTGCTATACTGGTAACAGCTGTAACTCCATCAGGCCTTGTCAGACTTCCATACATATGCAGTGAACTCTCGGTGGGTAATATACACAAATCTCAATGCGGGACAGCAATTCGAACTTTATCACTGTTGTTGAATGATGATGAGGCATAAGGCTGATGCGCATGAATCTCAGTAAGCTATTGACTCATTGAAGCTCACTGGTGTTTGAATATTTAGTATTTCTTCCATTTTTATTACAACGAAAGGAGACATAATGAAAGACATAAACAAAAGGAGACATAATGAAAGATATAAACAGAAGAAGACGTAATGAAAATTATACGTCTGATTCCTACTATCCGAATAATCTTCTTCTTCGTCACTACTCTCCTCATTCACATACTCTTCTTCTACTCGAAGAAGGTTCACGTGGATTATCCTCTTCTGCGATGTAAGATGTAATGAAACCACCGTAAATTAATTCTTCTTATTTTGGATCAGGCCATACACGTTCACTGATATGTGACTTTTTTCTTCAAATTGGCCCATTTAAAACACTTGTTGTGATTCTTATTCTTGCAGAATCGGGTAACTCACATAGTTTTTAAACCAGAGTTTCAAATCTGTGGTATAGTATATTTCTTCACTCTTTAATTTGAAAGTCTTGTTATCAAGTGTCTCCTTACCGATCTTCAAATAGTATGTAAGGAGCACAGCGTTTACATTAAAAGCCCAGGGTTCGCACAAGACCTTGCCCACCTCATCAATAAATAGCCTTTGAGCATCTTTCAGGAAAGCCAGTACATCTTTGAGAACTAGTTTGGCTATAACACATGTCTTTATTCTGCTATCAAACGCTTTGTCAACGTCGATCCAAGTTCATTTTTTACTGAGCAGATTAAAACGAGCATTAAGACACGCTAATTTTTCAATTATATTTAGGCACTTCCGTTTTTGAATTATTGTCATTGGTGGTGTTTTTCTACAAAGCTCTTTTCTCACCGTCATGAGACACAAAATACACTCGTTTCTTCATTTATTGACTTTGACGAGCTGCACGTTTCTAGGCGATGACGATGAAATCAGGGTTAAAGCTTCCTCGATAATGGGAACAAGTTTTACACACTCATCGAGCAGCATCATAACATTGGATCACTATTCCTTTCCGGCTTTTATTAGTTCTCATCCCCACTCTACACACCTCAGTATAAGTTTCTAGATATTAAGATGCAGGGAATATCGGAAGCAATGGCTCATTCCAGAAGCTCCGATCGTTCTGATTTTTTTGGAACTTAGTAAATTTCTAGAAATTGCGGTGTAGGGAATCTCGAAAACAATAATCATCGAAAAAATTTCCGGAAGGATAGACATTGGTTACTGTTTCGCAGGAAGTCAGCTTGGAACAGAACCGTATTACAGAACCCGTCAGAATAGTATCTTTCAGCACTATATGCAGCGTTAGTGTACCGCACAGCCTTCTGTACCGCAGAACTGTATTGCGCATCCGAATGTATCACATAAGTCTACTGCGCATCAATAAGTATCATAGAAGTGTACTGCGCAGATTTCTGCATTATCAAACTGTACTGCGCTCTATGTAATACAGAACTTTACTGCGCAGTCTTGTGTACCACAAAATTGCAGTGCGCATCCGTATGTGACACAGAAGCTTAATTAACATACATATGCCTACTGCGCATCCCTAAGTATCGTAGTAGTCAACTGCGCAGATCTATGCACTTAAGAAATTCATTGCACAGCATTGTGTGCCACCAAACTGTACTGCGCATCTGTATGTGCCCTATAAATATACTGCGCATCCATATGTGACATATAAGTGCACTGCGCATCTCTACTCACTGTAAAATACTACTGCGCAACCTTGTGTACCGCTGAATTGTTGTGCGCATCAATATGTGTCTTATAAGTCGACTGCGCATCTATACGTATCATATAAGTGGACTCACGCAACTCTATGTGTTGTAAAATACTACTGCAGATCCACACGTGCCTAATAAGTGTACTGCTCATCCATAAGTATCATAGAAGTGCACTGCGCAGCTCTATGTAATGCAGAACTTTACTGCACAACCTTGTATACCACTGCAATGTTGTGCGCATTCATATGCTTCATAGAAGCCTAACTGCACAACCCTAAATGTTGTAGAACTCAACTCCAAAGCCTTATATACTGCGAAACCCTCTTGCATGTAATCTTTGCCTACATTTGAGAAAGAACGATCGAAATTTCTAGAAGGGGCTTTCGAGATTCCCTGCATCGAAATATCTACAAACTTCAATTGTTCTTTCTAGGATTCAGGTAAAGATTACATCCAATATCAACACTTCTAGCAAGTTTGATAAAGAGAACCTATATCGGCGAAAGTTTTGCGTGTAACAAATCTTACATAAACTTCGATGGATCTTTCTAGAATCTAAATAGATTAGGGGTGATAAGAGTGAGCGGTTGTTTTGATTAACTGCGTCGATGTCTCTAGAACTAGAAGACGTATCGGGGCCACACATCATACGTATTGCAGTGACCCACGTCGTTAAGCGAACCATGAATTCGTTCCAGCTTCCCAGAAATTTCGATCACTGTTTAACGATTGAGGTAATGCAGAAAGTTTAACAAATAAGAATGTCAGATTCAAGAGATCCACTTTGATGGAAACTTCTGGAAAAAAATTCTAGAAAGTTCCAGAACTCGACGAATCCCTGATCGCACGTGTGCCGCCTACATAAAAGTTTATTGTGAGTTCGGTCGGTAAAACAGGGACCGTCCTTATGGGCCCAGTCAAGAATCTGCGTCAGGGATCTACCTTGCCGACAGTTAAAGTACCGACTTTGGTAATTGACCGGTGGCGCCATCTGTCGGTGGCAGCTGGAACTACGTAGTAGTGTCCCCGAACCGGCCTAGCTTAAATACTAATATCAACTGCATATTAATTCAAATTACTCTCGAATCATAATAATAAACATAACCTTTTAGGCACATGAACGTTTATCGTATCGCCCTTCCATTGCGTTCTGAAGTATGGCGAACCCCAACCTACAAAATTCTCTGTTCTGTCAACAGTCAGCGTCGCCAACACAATAAACTTAGAACTTGAAACTTCTGTACAGTATTAATCATTATTTCGCATTTTTATGTTTCTTGCACTGATTCTAAATTTTTTCAAACGAGCTGGAGCTATCTTTCTCGCAAATCGAAGAAAGTAACCAATTTCGTTTTCTTTTATTTTCTTTTTAAATACTGTGTAGAGATACATAATATTTTAACAAAAGACGTAATCTGTTTTTTCATGTTATCATAAAAAGTCAAAATCGTCAAGAATGGACCTTGAGCTTAACTATTGATATTGTCTTCAATATTTCTTTATGCTTTCGAATAATTTGTCGAGTTTTGAGCCGAATAAGCGTCATTTGCGGGAACTTTTGATTTATTTCTTCAATGTGCAGAATCTGCAGCTGAGACGCACCAATTGCTTCTAGAAACGTATAGTGAGGCTGCTTTAAGTGAGAGAAGTTGTCGTGAGTGGTTTCAGAAGTTTAAGAACGGTGAATTTGACATCGAAGACAAGGAACGTTGCGGAAGGCCGAAAATGTACGAAGACGCGCAATTGGAAGAATTATTGGATCAAGATTTGAGCCAAACGCAAAAAGAACTTGCACATACATGAGGAGTGGCTCAGCAAGCAATTTCACATCGTTTAAGATCATTTGAATGATTCAAAAGCAAGGAAATTGGGTTCCGTATGAACTGACGCTGAGAAACGTTGAACGCCGATTTTCCACATGTGAAATGCTGCTGGCGAGGCATTTGCAGCGCCAGTCAAAACCTATCTGGAAACACTGAAGTGGGAAGTCTTACCCCACCCGCCGTATTCACCAGACATTGCTCTTTCTGATTTCCACTTATTTCGATCGGTGCGCCTCAGCTGCAGATTTCTGCAAATTGAAGAAGTAAATCAAAAGTTCCCGCAAATGACGCTTATTCGGCTCAAAACTCGACATTTTTGCACACA
>CAKNXH010063663.1:72723-93487 GCA_932178445.1 Andricus quercusramuli | reverse complement strand
ATTGACTAATGAAGATTTTGAAAAGTTAATATAGTGAAAATTAGCTGGAGAACGTTTCTTATCTTCAAGGGAACCCTCAAGAATATATCACTGAAGCGGCAGAGCTGAATTTTTAAATTTACTATTTTTTTCTCAATTTAGAAGTCCAAAAACCGCATAGGAAGGATCATTCCTGTCACCCCTTTTTTTAAATGATGGAAAAGTCTAAAAATTATGAATTGTGGTATTTACCTAAGTCTGATGTTACTTGTCTCAATCGCAAGTAAAAATATTTATTTTAATTGCATTATTCTGTAATTTTTCACAAATTGGTTGAAAAGTGCGATGTTAGCTCACATTTTTTAAAATTTAGAGTGCAATTTGGGAAATAAAAATTACAACCACTGGCAAAATATACAAGAGCATTTCTTTGTGAACAATAGTGATGATTAACTTATTTTGAATTTTTATTTGAAGAATACTTCAGAAGGTTTTCAAACAATGTGACAGGAATGACGGCTGCGTGACAGGAATGACGGATGTCTGACAAGAAGGATGGTGACTGAACTCATGAGGGAGCACATGGTTATTTTTTTTTGAAGCGCTCCTTTCGCGATTCAATAGAGATAACTAACAGCTCAAAGTTACTTTTTTTTTAAATTCAAAAATAAAAAAGTTATACAACTCTTTATGTATCAAAATCAGATTTTTTGGGGACGCGCTGTTCCGTTAACAAAGGTTTTCTCGGAGAGGGATGCTTCTTTCAGGATGTTAGTTTTACGGATCGACAAAGCCTAACAGTACCTCGAACAATTTTCGCATTTCTTCGTTTAAAATTAATTGTGTGAAAGTTCTACAGTTTCTCCTATAAAATTCGGGTTTTGGCACTTACGCCCCACAGTGGACCTTTTTTGAAATTCTGTCTCAAAATCGTAGAACTTTAGATCGGAATGACCTAGAGATATATTTTTTTTAATTAAAGAAAAAACTGTTCCGAATGTAAAAAAATTATAGAGGAAAAAAAATTGTGAACTTGAAAATCTGTGTTGAAGATGGAATTTTCGGCAAAAAAAATCGTTTATTGAATACCAAAAACGCTTACATTCTACATTTTATGTGCTATACATGTTTTTATATAGATTTCTGCATTCCCAATCCGAATCTGACATGCAAATCGTTGTAAGACAAAATCCAAAATGGCGCAACCAATATGGCAGACTAAAATTGTAAAACGAAACCGATTTGACTAAAATTTGCTACAAAGTGGCTTTTCAGGTAGCTGATTACAAATCCAAGTTCAAAATTTAAAAATCAAAATGGCGGATCCAATATGGCGGACCAAAATTGTGAAAGAAAACCGATTTGACTAAAATTTACTACGAGAGGTTTTTTCGGGTCGCTGATTTCGAATGCAGGGTCGAAATTGAAAAATTCAAAATGGCGGACCAACACTGTAAAAGGAAACCGATTTGACTAAAGAATGCTACTCAGGGGTTTTTCGGGTCGCTGATTTTAAATCCGAGGTCAAAATTAAAAAAAATCAAAATGGCAGATCCAATATGGCGGACCAAAATTGTGAAAGAAACCGATTCGACTAAAATTTGCTACAAGGGGGTTTTTCGGGTCGCTGACTTCAAATCCGGGGTCAAAATTGAAAATTTCGAAATGACGGATCCAATATGGTGGACCAACATTACAGATCAAAATTTCTTCGACTTAAAATAGCCTATCAGAGGGTTTGTAGGTGGCTGATTTAAAATCCAAAGTCGAAATTCCAGAATTGAAAAAAGCAGTCAAATCTGTTCTTTCGCACAATTTTAATCCATAATTTTGAATTTTTCAATATTGAGCCCGGATTTGAAATCAGCGACCCGAAAAAACCCCTTGTAGCAAATTTTAGTCAAATGGGTTTCCTTTTACAATTTTGGTCCGCCATATTGGATTCTCCATTTTTAATTTTTTGAATTTTGACCTCGAATTTGAAATCAGCGACCCGAGAAACCCCCTTTTAGCAAATTTTAGTTATTTATTTAGTTATTTATTCGGAACGGTTTTTTCTTTAATTAAAAAAAAATATCCCTCTAGGTCATTCCGATCCAAAGTTCTACGATTTTGAGACATAATTTCAAAGAGGCTAGGTGGCCTGGTTACCACGTTTTCACTTTCTTCCTAATCCTTTCACTTCCCCTGCACCAATGCCATACATGAATAGAAACACTGACTGACTGCGCTCCCCACTTGTATTATAAACTAGAGAAGTAAGTGAAAACGTAATTCCTGATACCCAAAATCAGACCCTGTCATGTGACAGGACTGACGTTTTCGCCCTTCACTGCAAGGTAGGCAGCCATCTTAATCGTTTGAACCCCTTCTGAGACCCAGGTCTGACAGGACTGACGGGGAATAAAGGTACGCATCGATTTCGCACTCATTATCACTTAGTTTATAGCAAAAAATAGAATAATTTACACACCAATGACTTTCCTTCAGGGTAACTTGAGCCTCACTAAAGCGAGGTGATGCAGCAGAGCACTCTTATGGCCTATTTTACAACTGCTAGGCGGTATTTCAAAGTGGTCGCTCGCCCTATTTAATTTCCTGCGGACAAGACTTCTGATTCTAATTAAAATAAATCAAAAGTAAAGAAATCCTTCTTTTTTGTAGAATTTGGGAGAGGGATACTGTAGCATATTATTGGCATATTAGAAAGATTGAAAAGTTCAGTGGTTATAGTAAATATGTATGCATGAAGTTCAGTTTTCACCCCTTGGGACACGTGACAGGACTGACGATCGGGCCATACTTCATGAAATAAATCGAAAATATTCTGAACAGCGATTAAAAAACATGTGAGGCTTAATAAAGTATCATGAGTACAATAGCGGTCAAAAATCATTTTCTTAATTCAAGCAATATACATCGATTAATGGCTCGGGGACACGATTTGTCCGGCATCTTGCAAAATGGCCATATATGTAAAGCGTTAAACAACCACCCCAGGGTCCCACTAAGAGCAACTGCCATCTAAAAAATGTCGATAGCCCCCAGTAGAACCGCGGTAAAACACACCTAGGGCCACGCCTCACAACCGTGAGATGGGTGGTCACAGGGCACGACGAAAGCACAACGACAGGCTGGCGAAACCCTCATGTGTCCTGAGGACACGAAGCGACCCAAGGATGACAGCTTTCTGCATCCATCTCGCAAGTGCCTTGGCAGATTTTTGGCACGCGGGTATGGCTTTAAGGTTACGAACCAGTGATAGTTTCGTTCCTCCGAGAGCACCTATCACAAGGATAATTACTCGCACCGAATATTTTGGGTACAGTTGTTGTATTCGGACGGAGTCGAGAATTCGATCACGAATATAATTCGTTACTCGAAGTCTTGGAGAACAATGTCAGGACCGAAAATCGTAGTTACACAAAATTTCGCATTTCTCGTTTCGGCCAATTGACTCTACATCCCTCAAAGCGTTCGGCAGGGCAGGGTCGGGACCAACACCGTAAGAGCGACAAATATTGTAATAAAGTACTCTTAGGGCCACATTATGTCTATAGATAAACGTCGTTCCTGCGTGGTTCGGACATCCCGATAGTATGTGTTCTAGGTACTCAGCGTGTTCATGACACGCTCTGCACCTATCACTAGGAACTTTTTGACATAATATGCGGTCATGGTATGCTAAGGTGGAAATGACATCGTCCTGGCATGCGAAAATAAAACCCTCTGTACCTGAATTGCGTCCTGATGATTTGAGGAAAGCAAAAGTTGTCTCCTTCGACAAGGACTGCTTTTCTACAATTCTGTGAAAGTTTCCGTGCATAAGCTTGTCGAGCAGCTGTTGGTGAAACTTTCCAACCTCTGCTTTCTTTGTTTCGGCTTTTAGACGTGAAGCATCTAGATGGAGTAATACACTTTCCTCACTTCTTATGTTAAAATTCAGGCCAAGGGTCTCGGCCGATTGCTCCGCGGCTTTGTAAAGGAACGCTCCTTCGCCGATCATCTCGTGGTTGCTGACCATCTTTAGGAGAGGATCTCTGCCATTCGCAACGATGTAAGCTGTACTTAGAACAATTCGGTTATGAAGACACTGGAGATTCAAAAGTCCGCGTCCGCCTTGACGGCGTTAAATGTACAATCGCGGGACTGACGAATTGATATGCAAGCTTTTATGCATATGTATGATCTTACGTGTGGTGACATCAAGGGCTTTAAGCTCGTTTTTCGTCCATTGAACCACCGCAAACGAGTAGAGTAGAACCGGGACGGCAAACATGTTAGTCGCAGATATCTTGTTCAACGCCGACAGATTGGAAGGCCAAATCCGTCCTGAATGCGGCTTTGAGGCACGCCCAGGTATGTATAGGTCTCTCCAGTATTAAAATGTCTAATAACACTTATATCCACAAGCCCAGGGTCCTTGGGAACGTCAGTAATCTTTCCTTACTTCAGATTATTTTGGCACAATTGTCCAAACCAAAGTCCATCCCAATCTCTCCTGTGTAGTTCTTGACGATATTTATAGCAGTTTGAAGTTTGCTTTTACCAGAGGTATAGATCTTCAGATCATCCATATAAAATACATGAGTGACCTTATGCTCGCGCTGATTAGCGTCGCCACAGAGGTATGTAGAATTTGGTAGTGCGAGAGATAGAGGCAGAAGTGTGATGCAAAAAAGCAAAGGGCTCATAGTATCACCTTGAAAGACGCCTCTCTGGAAGGTGACGTTGTTCGTTGTCAGACGATAATTTCTAGATGTGATAGTAAATCTAGTTTTCCAAAGAGGCATCAATCTCTCTATGCATCTCACTATGTGTGGATGTTCCTTCAAGCTTTCCAACAGACAGATGATAAGTCTATGAGAGGTTGAATCGAAAGCTTTCCGGTAGTCAATCCAGGCCATCGACAGGACGCGCTGATGGACTGTAGCATCTTTACAGACACACCTGTCAATCAGCAGGTCCTCTCGACAGCCTGCTACACCTTTTTTCGAGCCACGTTGTTCATACATCTCTTGCCATACAGCTCAATTCGTCGAACAATCCTGTTGTTTAGGACAGCTGTAAAGATCTTATACAGTGTGTTCAAACAAGTTATTGGCCTGTAATTGTCTGGGTTGGACAAGATGCCTTTTTCGACAGGAGTATAGTGCGTCCTAACACCAGCAACTGCGGAATGGGCGTCTCCGACTTTAAATATGAGGTGAATATGCGGTCCAAATGTTGGTGTATAAAAGTTAACTTCCTCCACCAAAAGTTCTTCATACAATCTGGTCCAGCAGCGGAAAAGTTCTTCGTGCCTCTAAGTACTTTTTTCACCTCTTGGGCAGTGACTGATGGACATTCCTCCTCAGACTTTATGAGGTTGTCGCAAAACTCCGTGAAGCGGATGATATTGTCAGTATCTTCTTCCAACTCTAGTGTTTTCGGGATCCTGTCTACCTCACTCCAAAAGTCTCTACCTCCTTGGACTTGGGTGGATTTTTTACATAAACAGGGTGATCGCTGAAGAGGCGCGATGGGTCAGCGAGAAACTGTTGATTATCCCTGATCCATCTCTCCCTCTTCTGTATTCTCCTCCTTGTGTCAGATAACAGCCGTATTTTGTCAACAATATGCTGCTTGATTGTCAGCAGCTTTCACTTGTTTAGTGTGTGATTCAAGATCCTTCGTTCCTGGGAGAACTTTCGAACCCTTTCCGTGAACGGTCTACCAGATGTTATGTAGTCAATCACACATTGAACACGGGAGGCATTCTGTTTTGCCCATCCGATTTTCTTGTTCAGTTGATGCAAGCGTCTTTTGATCCATTGTCGGTTTCAGCCTTCGATTTGAACCGGCCAAAGCTCTTGCAGAACCATAACCTGAGCAATTGATGGTCCAGAGGTCGGACACTTGCGAGATATCTCCACGAAGGGAGGCATCCATTTCAGACAGATCTTGGGGCTTGAGAATGACATATTTTTCTTTAGTGATTTCGATTCTGCGGTAAAAATTGAGTAACCTTTGTAGTAATTTTTTTTCAAAATCGTCGTTTTCCACCCCAAAATGCTTTCTGAAATCTAACTGAGCCGTCGTTCGTTTTTCACGTCAACTCGTGCTTAGCCAAACAGTTTTCGGACTTTGGAAATATTGAACTTTTAATTTTATCAGGTGTTTTAGATTTTAAAAGGGGAACATTTCCGGAACGTGTAAAATGTCCTCCGCATGCAAGCGTATCGCTGGAACGTTCCAAACATAAATTAACGATATTCTTATTATTATTAGGAAATATCGCGTAAATCGTAAGTGATAGGTCGAAAATCGATGTCAGTTTATGATACGGATATGATGTTATAGTGTAGTATATGCGGTTCTACTGGATCGTTGCCAAGGAGCGGACATTTTACACGTTCCGGGAACCTTCCTTGCTATTAGGGCTGCTTCTTATCAACCTTTTCATATTAGCTAACATGTATTTTGACTACAAGCATTTTCATAATTTTCGTCCGTACTTCTGAATTTTTGTACGTATTTAAATCTTTAATCGACTCTCCTGAAAACTTGGTGAAATAGACCTAAAGCTGTACAGTGACTGAACTCGACTTGGAGCAGTATAGAATGGAGGCGTCGATTTATAAAATGAACAATTTTATTGAGAATATTTTGTATAACTTCTCTTGATATCCTCGATATCATACAAACATAGAACACTGAAACCTCGACACCGAAAGCAATACCTCGATATTTTACGCGTTACACACAATGTATTTCCCTTGTAACTCATTGAAAAATAGTATTTTTTAGGTTAAAGACAGTAAAAAAGTGTTAAGAGTAATACTTTTCGTTGAAGACATTTTAAAACTATTCAAACAATCAATAACAGTTCACTGGTGGGGTCTTAAGGAAGCTAAATACTAACAAAGATGGGTAGAACAGATAAAATATCTAAACCCTTAGGTGAAATATTTAGTAAAACTCCAGATGCATAATAAACAAATTTTTCTTACCCAACTTTATAACCAGTTCTTGACTTGTGCGATATCCGATCCGAAAAGTCAACTTCTTTACTACCAACATGTTTACCTTTGAACTTATTGAATTCTTCACTAGCATTGTAGTTCAATATTTCAACAGAGTCGTTTTCATCCTATGTCAAACAAATTAAAATGACTTTATTATTAAGCAGATTACTTTTTTCACAGATTTGGCCAATATCATGAACACCTAGAGGTTCAAAAAATCCATTCAATAGGGCTTCAAAAGGGTGAATATATCGAAATAAACTCAAGTTCATTCAAGTTCATTTTTTGAATTTCTCAAAGTGTATTCATTAAAATAGTTTATTGTCCTCTCACTAATGAACCTCTAGTTTGCGAAATATCGATACTTGAAGCTGATATAAGGGTGAAAGTCCCGCCAATCAAAGCAGTTGAGCCTACGGATAGTAAAACCACATGTCAAATTTTCCTGGCCATTCGAGTTGACCCTCGATGCGTCAAAAATCGTTTTGCGAAAATTAAATTTTTAAACTTACCATATTTTAGGAAATTCTATGGTGAATCTATCTTCTGCTTATAAAAAAGTTTTATCTGTTATGGTTTCTTAAATACACTGAAACAAATTGAAGTTAATGGAAAACAAAATCTAATTCATATTATCAGTTCAACTCGCTGCGAAAGACACAGTTATTAATCATTTTACATGAATTCTGGAGGGATTAACCTGTAAACTATTCTGAAGATGATATGCTATTGAAAATTTATTGTTTCCATTATAGAAAAAAGTTATTATTTTTGTTGTCAAGCAGTATGGAAATAGTACGAGAAATTTTTCAATCACATCGTTTATGGAGGCAATTTTAAGCCCAAACTTCCAGCTGATGAAATATTCATTAAAATATAATTAAGTTTTCTGTAAAATATTAGTTCAATTGAACTGACCATTGAAAAACTTTAAATATTCAGTCTTTTTTGATCTAGCGCGCATAGGGATGGAACTTCGGGGCCTCAATCGGTCGACCGGCCCCGATGTATATATATGTATGTATATGCTGCTTATAAAAATGTTTTATTTAGAAACTTGGAACATAGAAATATTAATATCAATAGGAAAATTAAAATCCCTAATCAATGCAATTAAGTCCACGAAAGAAATCAGATATCTTGAGATGTAAGGACTACTTGGATTTCTAAACTTAATGATTTGCAACTAATATTGAGAAATATTGTTGCAACGTGCATTATAATATTTTTAAATGTTACCAAATCTTACAAATTTTTTCATGATGTAATACAAAGCACGTGTAATTGTATATTTAAAATATTAAATATTACATTTATATAAGATTCCCTAAATTAGCTATATGTTAATCGCAATCATTCTTCCAGGTTGAAAAATATAATTCAAAAACAAGAAAACTTGTGGAATCTTAATCATTCTAGCCTGTCAAATTTTTTCTTCAAATCAAAAGATGCTGCGAGAAAATAGGAACCTCAAACCAAAAGGGATTACATTCAAATTTTTGGCGAATAGGAGAATATCACAAGCAGAATATTTAATTACACTCATCTCGCGAGTCTGCGCGGACCGATTTTGTGCCGGCTTTGCGTCAGTACTATATAAGAAGTTGTTCACATCGCGCCTTTCTGGGCATATACTGTTCCGAGGTCAGAGATTATACATGAGGTCCTGAGTGTTGACATCAAAAACGCGTTCGATTCTGTGCCGACAAGACCCGAGGACGGCACGGTTTTTTGAAATGTTCAGATCCTTCTGTTATAAAACCAGATGTTACCAAATCTAAACTCGTCATATGGAAGTACTATTACTGTGTGAGAGATCAGGATAATATACCTATTTGTGAAAATTTGTATGTAAAATTTTAGGGATAGGATAAAATAGATTAAGGATCGTGCAAAACAAACGTTTCGAGAAAATAACTTTAAGCGATGAAGGAGAAAATAGTGATCGGCATTGTTTAACATCAACAGATTAATAGAAAGATTTAATTAACACTCCCTGTTATAGTCAACCACACCGAAAATAACATTACGATAATAGTTCCTCCTTAAACTATTTGAAAGAACTATAATTAGATTTTCAAACGATGTATTACAAATTTACTAAGTACTATTGAGAGAGTAGCTGGGGACGATGTATGTCCATTAGAAGAATCTGCATATTTCAAATATTTCAACCATAATTTACAATTCAAATTTAAAGGACCTCATAAGGACATATGCGATTTTTGCGAATTGAATACTATTATTAATAATTTAGTCTTCAGAAATTATTGAGCATACAAAGAATGGAACAACTTATCAGATTTTTAAGAAAAAAATATTATCAGAAGAAGGAATATTATGCGCTGAATTTGATTATGCACAAAACTTTCTGTCTCAAATAAATTTTACAAAAGGAAAATCTAGTTATATTAAATAATCCTGCTTTCCGATGCTGCAGGTGGTCAAAATCGGAATTATATTGTTCTAACGTATTTAATCTTGCTATCAATTCAATTGAATATCAAAATTATATTATTGGTATTGTCAGTGTGACAGAAACTCTGGGCTTTATATGGAAAAGTTTTAAAAAGTGGAGCGCGCAGATATTGTAAACAAATATTTCGAAATGGTTAAAAATGCTCGTGGTCCCTTTTTTTCTCTTAATGAACAAGCAAAACCCGAAGGGGATGAAAATAATAGAAGCTCGTTTGATTAAACATCATCCTGCTGGAGAAGTCAATGTATTTGATCATTATTTTAATGAAAACGGGCAAACTTTTTGCAACACCCATCTTGAAAGTGAGGACTTCCATGCCTCTAAATTATGTGTAAAGTACTTCAATCCAACAGACTGTGCGGGAATAATAATGGCGCATGCACACATTGAAACGCGTCTACTTTGCGAATCTAAGCAATGGACGCTCATGCGCACTTTAGAGATGAGTAACTTTGCACACCGGCAAAATAAAAATATTCCTAAAAATTTGTGTAAAAAAATTGTACAGAAATTCGGCTGAAGCCCACCGTGCGAGATCGGGAATACATAGGCAATTGCTACGCGTGTGATTGCAGAATTTGCCTTCAGCTCGTTGCACTCGTCTACGTCTTAGCACTCGCTTCGCTCATGCGCTAATCTCCGACTCGTACTTCGAGTCTGCGGCTCATGCTACCAGTTTCACTCTCTTCGATAATCGCCTATTTCGCGCTCGTGCATCACAAATAGCTATTACCTAGAACTAAAGATCAAACTTGTAGAGCTGGAAAGAATTTCTTCCCCTAAAGTTGTCGTCACAGCGGCAAAAGTCAAAGATGTGAAAAGTTTGACGCCATATCTGAGCAAGGAAGCAAAACAGTTTTTTAAATATTATTTTGCGTAAAGTGGATCTAAAACTGCTAAAAAGGGGGTTCAAAAAGCTCCACGCAAAAAAAAAACGTTTCCTCTGCTGAGGAAAACATCTCTTCCGACGATGACTAGGTGGTTGATGTTAGATAAGTAATTTCTGTAAATAAAATCATGAAAACGTACCTGTGAAGTTATGCTCAAGAAAATATTACATTTCCTATACATAATTTGTCAATATATTGTGTAATTCTTTTGTTGATAAAATAAATTTTCATTTGAATAATGTACATATTATTCATCCGAAAACAGTAAAGTTGAATTAGAAGGAGAAATCTATATACGGCGTAAAATTTTCCAAGTGTCCTCGCCTAAAATTTTGTTGTCACCCATCTTATTTAAATTCAGCCAGATTTTAGTGCTCGTGGACCTCTTTAATTTCTGTAGAGGGAGTGTACCTAGTATAACGGGTTGCCGAGATACATGGGCCCGATTTTTCGACAATTTACCCCAACCGCTAACATTCAATTGTACATAACTTCTGATACAGTTATCCACTCTTACTTTTTTATGCGGGTTTCGGAATGGTCTTTTAATGAGGTTTGCAATAAAAATAATCATTTTACAATGAAAAAATTATTTCACCTTTATTTTTCATTTCAAAAAACATTGTTGAGTTTTTCTCCAAATGCGGTATTTTAAAATATTTTCGAGTATGTTAGAAAAAAAAACTTGATTTTTCTCTTGAAAAACATCCCAAAACGACAATGGGATGGAAACTATTGGTTGAGTTGTAGAAGGTTAGAAGAAGGCGGGTGCCCCACGCCTACTAGCCACGGCGCTACCAGGTGTACTGTAATGTCTCAGTGGTTCTAATAATTGATAAAAATGACTTTCTGATATATTTTTTATATCCAAAGAAAATCATACCACCACTGGTGGAAACCTTAAATCTCGATTCAATTCTGCAAAGACTGTGCTGGGCACACAAATACCATTCCTTTGTACACTCTCCCGAATCGACTTTGATTTTTAAAAAGTATTCGTCATCTTCACAGCATGATATTTTCCCCAAGACGTGAAAGGCAAGGGTACTCTAAATTCATTTAGAAGGTATGTAAATCGTTCTCCAACTACAAAAAAGTGCGTATAAAATAAAATGTTGTTTACACGTAAGCAGAAAAATCATTTTTATCAAGTGTTAGAGCCACTGAGGCACTACAAAACGCCTGGTAGCAACACTTTCTAAATGACATTTTCAAAACGAACTTACTGTAGGAAAACGATAGTTAATGATGAAATAATAAACGATTGTGATGTATGGTTCTTCTTGCATGTTACATTTCGAGATGCTTTCATGATGAGTGTGCTTGCCTCTCACGTTTTGGGTTGTTTTTCGGTGTTAATTTAATTTTCTCTAGCAATTTGTGTTTTTTTAATTTGAGTCCCCTTGCCTTTCACTTTCTGGGGTGCTCTTTGGCGTGAGTCAGCTTGCCTCTCATAGTGGTACTTAAAAACCGATTTTTTAATTGAATTTAACTTTGACTTTGCACTTCTCTTCGCGATCTTTCTCTTGAGGAAAATGCCATGCCGTGGAGATGACGAATACTTTTCAAAAATCAGAGTCGATTCCGGACAGTGTACCACTGGGACACTACAGCACGCCTGGTAGCACCGCGGCTAGTTGGCGCGGAGCTACCACGTTCTTATGACCTTCTACAATAGGATAATGCTCGCTGGAAACAGAGGGTAGGGCTGAAATAAAATAGGCCCCGCGGACCAAACAGACTGGGTGAAGGACACACCGAGAAAAAACCATGACCTCTTCCTGTTGCGGCCCTGTACCGAGGGTTTCTGCTGAATACGGTTACACTACTCAATAAGCAGTCGCAGGTAATGTCCAGGGATGGTCCCGAAGGAAAAACCTCCAAGCCAAGGCGTTAATCCACCGTGCCGAAGGCTGCATGGCACCAGGGGTGTGGTGTCTTAAACGGTGTCTGGAGGATACCAGGTCGCCTTCTAGAGTACACAGACCTTACCCTCGCATGCAGGGCTCTGCGGGGGTGGACCTTTATTTCCCTAGCTACTCGTGGGAATTTTAATGGAGAAAGTATCAAATTTGAATAGAAGTGTGTGTGAGGAGATGGGAGGAGAATTAGACGTTGTGGAGGAGTGTGACAGGAGTCACTGGATTCCTGCCATACACGATATGATGAATGCGTTCAAGTATACGGAGGAGGGTCGAAGAAACATTCAAGACCTCAAGGATGTGCTGGAGGAGATGCAGAAATTCTGCAACTCCAAACGAAATATGTTTATGCCCATTAGGGACGGACTGGAAAAGGCGCAGAATGTGATGGGGGAGATGGAAAGATCCCTGCGGTGGATGGATGCATGTTACCAAGACGCGATAACATACTCGGCAAAGGAGGTAGTGAAAAAGTACCTACACAAGGGAAAAAAGACGAGAGAAGATTTGAGCCAGAGCGGTACTCAAAATGAAGAAGCCGTGGAGGCTCTCACTACCCATCTTGGGAAGCGCGGAAGGGAGCCTCCAATGAGTCCCGTGGAGACAAATGCTGTCAGGCAGAAGAAGAAGAAGAAACTGAGGACCCGCAATACCATTGCGGCGTCCTCGACACTGAAGGGCGGGACGCAGAGGAGAACACTCCTGCACCTCCAACCATGAAGAAGGAGAAGCTTAAGAGAGCCCGACCCGAGGCGGTCTGGATAAGACCGGCTGACGGTTCGAGCTATGCGGAGGTCCAGAGGAACCTCAAACAGAAGGTGAAGCCGGACACCCTTGGCGTAAAAATCAGGGGGGTCAGGCAGACCCGAAGGGGAGAGGTTCTGGTGGAGGTAGGACCGGCTGCGGACGGCAGATCAAAGCTGTCCGCGGCCATTAAGGAAGCAATAGGGAGTAGGGGGAACGTACGCAATCTCGTTCCCCGCATCGAAGTTGAGGTCCTGGACCTCTACCTTATTACGGATGCAGAAGAAGTGGAGGCTGCGGTCCGAAAGCTTTTCGGGAAAGCAGCAACGGGAGAGGTGAAGGTTAGCATGACGAGGAAGGCCTTCAGAGGTAATCTGAGGGCCTTTGTCGAAATGAAGGAGGACCTGGCGAAGAGACTTTTTCGCACGGGACACCTCAAAGTGGGGTGGGTGTTCTGTCGTGTGCGGAGGAAGACAGAGTCTACAAGGTGTTACCGCTGCCTCGGCTTTGGCCATATGGCGGCGGGATGCAAGGGTCCGGACCGGACCCAGTCCTGCTGGAGGTGCGGCAAAGAGGGCCATAGGGCCGCGGCGTGCGAAAGTGCGCCGCAGTGCTACCTCTGCGCCGCTAAAGGAGAGAAATCCCGGACGGACCATCTGCCCGGGACTATGAGGTGTTGGTCGTTCCGAGAGGTAGCCTCATCAAGGAAACCTCAAGGACGAACAAGCTAAAGAATATCGCCCAGCCAGGATGCGGAAAGCCGACGAGCCCGGTTGTGGTACCACCACACCGCTGAGGACGATGCGTGCATCTTGGTCGGGCGATGGTTTGAAGAATGCCAAGCTGGCAGGTAAAAGTAGAAGCCGAAGCACGGCTTAATGGCCTTTGGTCTGGGACTCTGAAGTAATGCGATAAGCGGTTCCGGAGTCTTGGGTTGGCGGGAAAAGGAGTTAAGGTTTAGTGGGTAGGTGCCGTTTGGTAAGTTCCACACTCACCTTCGTTCCTTGTGGACTGCGCGCCCATGTGTGCATCTCACGTGTATATATTTTAAATGTATATGCGTGGGATGCATATATTGGGCTCGTGGTCCCCAAAGTTCGAACGTGGTTAGTGCATGAGCATTTTACCGTTTTTACTCCTTTAAATAAAAAAAATAAAATAAAAAAAATAAATAAACCACGTTCTTATGACCTTCTACAACTCAACCAATACTTTCCATTCCCATTTTCTTTTTCGGATATTTTTCAAGAGAAAAAATCAAGCTTTTTTCTAGCTTACTTAAAAGAAAATATAAAATGCCGCATGCTTTTTATTGTAAAATTCGTTAAAAGAACTTTTCAAACCCCTCATAAAACAGTAAAATTGGATAACTGGATCAGGAGTTGTGAACAATTGAAAGTTAGCGGTCGGGGTGAATCATCGAAAATTAGGGCCCTTGTATCTTGTCAGCCCATTATACAAGATGTACTCCCTTCACTTAATTTAAAGAGTGGCAAATTTTACCGCATACCGAATAAATAGTTTGAAGAGAAAAGAACAAAATTGAGAAAAGCCATTCTCGAAAATATTGCGACTCGTACCGGGCAAGTCTCCGGAGTTTCATCCCTGTGAGCGCTGGATCAAAACAGAATGAATACTCACAGTTTATTGATAGTCAGTTCAACTGAAGTAATATTTTCCAGAAAACTTAATTATACTTTAGTCAACATTTAGTTCTGTAATATAAACAATAAATATATAAAGATGTTGAAAGGTGTCGACCAGTGTAGGAGTTAGTGTGGAAGTTGTAATAACATTTGCCGATCTTCTGGTCTTTGTGTTAAAAGCTAGTTTATCGAGCTAAATGAAGATGCTTATAATGAAACATACTTATACGTTTAGCTTGTTTAGATTATTAAGCTTCTTCAGTAATGAAACAAAATTTTGTCTAAGTTATTCACAATCCACAAAAAATATAACTTCCATCTTCTGTTCCTAAATAGAAGATAGACAAAAACAAAACAAAAAATTATTTTAAGAATACAAAACGAGTGATAAATAAGAAGTGCTGTTAATGTAACAAATGAAAAACATACCTCGAAAAATAGAGATGAAAAACATGTTGTCAGAGAGGTTGAAGAATAGCAACTACGTATAAATTTGAGTAGAACAGTTTTTGTATTGATTTTAAAAGATTGAAAGGTCAAGTAACCAAATAAACGAGCTTTTAACACAAAGACCAGAAGATCAACAACTATCATAACACCTTCACATAAACAATACATTTTTCAAAGCACATTATCTGCAGAACAGTCCCTCCAATTTTCGTGGAAAAATATGAATAACTGTGTCTTTTGTAGCGAGTAAAAGTGAAAACATGAATTGAATTTTGTTTTCCGAAAACTTCAATTTGTTCAATTTATTTAAGAAACCGTAACAGATACACCTTTTTGCAAGCAGAAGATAGATGCACCATGAAATTTCCTACAATATGGTATGTTTAAAAAATTTACTTTCAGTCTGTTACGAACCACTATAGGTATTCAATTGTCTCAAAGTTCAATTTACCTATCAATAAAAATATTGAGGCTCAGTTAACTTTTGTGTATAAATAATATAGTTTTCTCAAGAATCTACCGTTTAGGGCCATGACCCTAAAGTGGTCGAGCGGCTCCGCGGCAGAGCGTTCAGTTTGAGCGAAGAGGCCACAAGCTCGATTCTCGCCACCTGCATTTTTTCATTTATTTCTTCTATGCTTTATGAGTATTCAAAAGTTTATATATTCGATTTTTCCGTAAAATTATTGTCAATGACGAGATAAGAAAAATTGAATATCCTTTTTTTCAATGAAAAACTCACATTTTCAGAGATTTTTCACATAAAAAGGTAATTTTTCTAAATTTTATGAATTTAATCATTTACTTAAAATTGACGAAGAAAATATAGAATAAGAATATACATTAAACATTTATATTTTAAATAAGATATAAAATTTTGATAATGTAGATGAATATTTTAAAATGAGAATATAAGCGATTTTTTTAACTAGTTTTATTTGGAATAAAATATCACGAATCATAATAAGAAAAATTTTTCAGAAAAAAATAAAACTAGAATTCACAGTCAGTCGCAAGAGCCAGAATTATAATTTTCGTAAAAGCAGACAAAGCAGAAAGAAATCCTACATCTTGCACATCACATGAAGGAAGATTTGGCACATGAGCAGGCTTCTCTTAAATCTTCCATTGGAAAGCACACCTGATTTACGTTCAAACAAATTTCTCGATCATCACAAAGTTTCGAAGCAAACCACGCGTAATTTATCATGTCGGAAAATACAGGAGATGATAAATGATGCTGTTCGATAAACCATGACCTTCCTTTACAAAAAGTATGAGTCAAAACAAAAAATTCCACCTGTTACCTTCTCCTTGTAAGCCGAATAACTTTGAATCGAGAAGAGATAGGCCAATTTGGCAAACTTGTCTATTTAAATTAATTTAAATGGTTAATTCTAATCAAAATCTGTACATCTGCAGGGTAGAGAAAGTTCAGTTGGAGGGGAGAAAGGAGATAGAAGAGGCGGTTGTAGAGTTGGAGAGCTGGGAAGAAAAATTGGGGATATCGTAAAATAAAAATAGACGAGAAAATGTGGGTGTGGGACGAGAAAAAGAGGTGTTTGAAGGAAGCACAGGGGAATTTCTTTCGTAGGAAGTAGGGAGAGGGGGTAATGCAGGGTAGAGGAGAAGTGAAGGTGCTGTACTGGAACGTAACAGGGTAAAGAAGAAGGATGAGGAGTTCTGGAGGTATATCCACGAATTTGATGTTGTGAGACTGGTAGAGACGTGGGTAGAAAGAAAGGAGACTCCAGAAGGCGGTCAGAGTGAAGAAGAAAGGAAGGGCTAGTGGGGGAATTATAACGGGGGTTAGAGATGGATTGGAGGAAGAAGCTCACGGAAAGGAAGAGGTGGAGAGAGTGCAAATGAGGGAAATGAAGATAGGAGGGGTAATGTGTAAGGTTGTGACAGTGTACAATAAGGATGGGATGGAAAGAATTAAAGAAAGGGTGGAAGACTTGTTAGGCGGAAGAGAGGAGGGTATGGTGGTACTGTGTGGGAACTTTAATGCAAGGATGGGGAGGGAAGGGGACCTTTGCATGGATTTACAGGGATTTCAGATGTAACCACGTCTCACAACCGTGAGATAGATGGTTACAGTATGCGATGGACTCAATACGACGATCCAGTAAAAATCTCGTACACGGAGAGACACTAGGAAGACCGCTCTCTACATTTTCCCCGCAAGTGTCTTAGCATTTCGTTAACACGCAGGGACGCTTTGGAGGCTATTAACAAGTGTAAGCTTGGCACCTCTGCTGATGCCGAAAATTCGATAACGAACATGGTTCGTTAATCGAAGTCAAGGAGAACTATGTCAGACCTCGAGTGCGTGACAGAAACAATTGTCAAGAATATGAAGTTCCAGTATATGTCGCACTTCTCATTTTCAACAATTGACTCTATTTCCCTAGGAGCGCTTGTCGGAACGGTATAAGGGCTAATGCCGTAAGAGTGACAGAGATGGTAATAAAGCACTCTTAGTACCACATTGTGCCTTCGGATGTACATCATTTCCGCATGAGTTGGACAACTAAATAGTATGTGTCTTAGGTGCTCGGAGTGTGCATGACACGCTCTGCAGCTATCATTCTGAATGTCTTGGATTAAAATGTGGCGCAGGTATGCTAATGTAGAAAAGACACGGCCTTGACACGCCAAAATGAAACCGTCCATGCCCGACTTCAATCCGGGTGATCTGAGGAAAGCAAACGGTAGCTCACACGACATCGGATGATCCTTCACATTTCTGTGGAAGAAGCCGTGTATCAATTTGTCGAGGAGCAGTTGGCGGAAGTTTTTTTCCTGTGCTTTCTTGATCCGGGCCTTCAGGAGTAATTACTCGAGATAGATAATGATTGATGCATTTGGCTCACCCCTGATATTGAAGTCCAGGCCAAATGTTTCAGAAGCCTCTCCGCTGCTTTGTAAATAAACGCTCCTTTGCCCACGTCTTCGTCTTTCCTGGCCATCTTAAGAAAAGATTCTCGTCCATTGGCGACTACATGTGCTGAGCCAGTGTAATCCTGTTGTAAAGACATTCGAGATTCAGTATTCCGCGACCACCTTGACGGAGTGAGATGTAAAGTCGCGGAACGGATGACTTGAGGTGCATGCTTTTGTCCATGTACACTAGGGTGACCAGAAAATAACACTTTTGTTTTTCTTAGGTGTGAAGGGCAAATAACGGTAGTTTATGCGATTGTAGAAGCCAGATTTTTTTTTAAATTTTAAACAGTATTTAGAGGTGACCCATCGTCTTTGAAGTTCTTATGTAATTAACATGGGTAAACTCAACTTTGTTTTCATTCAAGATTTTAACTAAGAAGTTATCCACTTTTTAATTTGAACTTTTAATATGTTGTTCTTGAGGTTCTCAGAATCCACATAAAAACATTTTTTCAATTAAAAATTCATAGGAAGCATTGATTACGGTTGCTTGAAAAGTGCCATTTTCACTGTTTTCTACGGTTTTCAAAGACTAATAACGGCTCTAATAATATATAACTTATACTGAAATTTTAAGAATATTTTCCTCGACGGTTGAAGATTAAATTTTCTGAAAAATATAAATAAACCTGCAATAATGAAAACAAATCTGTGTAAATTTTTGAAATTTGACAGGTCTACGACTTGAGCTGTTCAATTTTCGGGGCAGAGCGCTCACCAGTTTAGCCATAAAAGTTGATCACAGTGAGTCTTGATACCATAAACTCATAAAGCAGACCCACTCTCGGCAATTTTTTTTTAGTCATATTTCCCTTTTTCAGAAAAGTGAATAATAATAATTCAGGGGACGCTAACTAATCCTGTTATAAAGCCACATCGACGAAAAGAGCTGGGGTTGCACATTTACGATCGACTCTTCACTTACCGGAATTGTCAGCTTTTGCAATGACAACTTTCAAAGACGATGGGCCACCTCTAAATATTGTTTAAAATTGAAAAGAAAAAAATCTGGCTTCTACAATCGCATAAACTACCGTTATTTGCCCTTCGCTCCTAAGAAAACTAAAAGCGTTTTTCTCTGGTCACCCTAATTTACGTAACCTTTAGTGATATCCACATGAATAGAGAGTACTACCGGGACGGCATGCATGTTCGTTGCAGATACTTTCATCCTCGCTGTCAGTTCGGAGGACCAAATCGGTCGGATAACAAGTTTGTATTTGCATCGGAGAGCATTCTTGATAGACGTTAAGACCTGAATGCAGTTTTGTGGCACGTCCAGGTATGTACAGGTCTGTCAGCGCCAAGGTGTCGCACAGTAGGGGAAAAGTACATTTTTTGGTTCAAAATACGATTCCTGCTGAAACTGTGGACCGATTTAGATATTTTTTTTTTATAAAAAAGCTGAGAAAATTTCGGAGAGAATAGACGAGGCCGATTTTTGAAAAAGATCTCCAGTTTTTTATGAATAAACAAATATATGGTAAAAAAATGACCATTTTTTGAGTTTAGTCTTCTGGCTTCATAGAAATAGAGTAAAAAGTTTCGCAATCAACTCAATTTGATAGTGCAACATTACTAGAAGATTATCCAATAGCGAGAAATGAACAAAAAAATTTTTTAATGAACAAAAAAATTTTTTAATACACAAATAATTTGTTAGAAGTTTATTTTCGTGATTTTCGTTGTTTTTATATTATTTTTCCTCATCTTGTAAGTAATTCATTGCATAACATCACTATGATGGAAAAATTTCATATTTAAATAATAATTAACAATAATATAAACAAATTTCATTTAAAAATGTGCACTTTGGGTGTGTTTTGAAGAAAAACACCGTTTTTTCTGTCTGTACTTATAATTAGCGAACTCGAGGCAGTTTTACTACAATAGACAACTGAACAATAATATTTATAATTGTTACAAACAAATTTTATAACAAATAAAAAAAGGCCGGGAAAAAGTATTTTTTCATTATCAAATAAGTAAAAAATTCCTCACTTGCCTCAATTTTCCAGGGCAACGATACTAAAAGTTAATTCAATCATAAAAATTAAACAAAAAAATTCTGAAGCAAGTTCTTCTTTCATTGCAAAAATATGACTCCAGGCTTCCATTTTACGTCTTAAGCCAGTCTTGAGCTTCAGGATCTACGAGAATTACTTTCTTTTTCCATTTTTGCCTCCGATTTACAATTTTTGGGTCGGTTGAAATCAGTAGCCTCTCTGCTGCATTTTCGAGTGTGAAACTCTCGTAGATGTCTGAAAATTTGGTTGTTCGCCTCTTGAGCTTCTTCCGTCAATTGACCAATGGGGAGGAAAGCAGATTCAATAACACCGGCACACAAAAAAAAAACACTTTTCTGTTCTACAGATGCGACACATATATTCCCATGTATTCTGACCCGCTGAGCACGAATCCGTGGTCCGTTTGACCCCAGCACATCTGGGTCAAGGGCATTTGAAGGTCAAACGGACAGAAAAGTCATTTGGATGAAGATAAACTACCATAATTTATGTTTTTTGGGTCGCTGAATCCGAATCCGGGGTCCATTTGGACTCAGCGAGTCAAGGTCAAGGTCATTTCAAGGTCAATTTCGTTCATTCCACTAAAAACAAATTTCTTACTGCGAATTCTGAAAGAACGGAAGATTTTACGTCCAGATATGTATGTTATTATTTTTTTGTGACGACCTGTT
>CAKNXH010063663.1:32885-67723 GCA_932178445.1 Andricus quercusramuli | reverse complement strand
TAAAGGAGATTCAGATTCGAATTCAGCTACCCTTAAAACATGTAAAAGTCAAATTTTGGAACAGTGACACATTTTTTTTCAGATCTAACTTTGATATGACCTTGATCTGACCTTGACCTTGGCACCCTGGGGTCAAATGGGCCTCGGATTCAGACTTAGCGACCCCCGCAACATATTAGTATGGTAGTCTAGTCCAATGTAGCCCATTTACCATTTACCCATATAAATCATCTATATATTTAAATGAAATTACCTTAACATGACCTTAGAGGTCGTCATAAAAATATGAAAACATACATATCTGGACGTAAAATCTTCCGTTCTTTCATAATCTGCAGTCAGAAATTTGTTTTTAGAGAAATGAACGAAATTGACCTTGAAATGACCTTGACTTCGACTCACTGAGTTCAAATGGACCCCGGATTCGGATTCAGCGACCCAAAAAACATAAATTATAGTAGTTATCTTCACACAAAATACTTTTCTGTCCATTTGACCTTCAAATGCCCTTGACCCAGATGTGCTGGGGTCAAACGGACCACGGATTCGTGCTCAGCGGGTCAAAATACATGGGAATATATGTGTCGCATCTGTTGAACAGAAAAGTGTTTTTTTTTGTGTGCCGGTGTAATTTTAGCTCCATGTATGAGAATCTTGTGTGCCGTTACTGGCATTTTGTACCAATTATGAAGATTGACGTACATTTGCGCGGTTTCTTGGCAACAATTTCCGAACTTGTAAGTGTCAATTGCCTCCCCTAAAGCCATTGCTTGTAAAATTATGCCGAATCTACGAATCAACTCCCTGTCGACATTTGTGATTTCGGAAGTCAAATCAGGATCTCTGAAAAATCTTCTAGCAGTATTTCCTGTATTAGTAGTTCCCGAGCCATGTTTTACATCTATAATGAGCCCCATCTTATCACGGAATTCTTTTTGGACTCTCGGCTTTTCAGTTTTCATTTTCGCTTTCTTTTTGTCAGTTTTTGCTTGCCACTTGCAGAATCCTAAACGATAGCTTATGTGCAGTATCAATTCCATCAAAAGAATCCACGCGTGCAATGTAGAGAGTCCGTATCTGAAATTTGGTACCTTCTCTGTTATATCTACAAGTTTATGTAAGTCTTTCATCTGCGATGGTTTCGCATCACAAATGTAACATGTGGCAGCAGAAGGAGTTCCAGAAAGAGTCTGACACACCTTTCCATCTACCATAGTCAACGCGAAATCATAAAAGATAGTTATGGTACAACGAATATTCGGTACTTTTATTTTTGTAGGTTTGAGTTTCCTGATTTTGTCTTCCATCAACTCTACTTCTGTCATGGTTCGTTACTTAGTTTCTGGTGCATGTTCAAACATGATCAGCCTACATAATCTTGTAGACCCAGGATTCTCGTTTTTCCAAATTGTCAAGGGCTTTGCAGATTCCGAACAATTTTTATCATGCTTATGGGAACAAGTTTAAATTATTCGTAATGGGACCATTGACATCATAAAGATTCCTGCATCTGATTTTTCTGCTCCACAGAACTTTTGATTATATTCGCTCTGGCCAGATGAGCCATCACAACCATATTTATATTGACACTTCATCACGACATTTTTCCCTTCAACTATATCTGGTGGCAAAATATTTGGAATTTCCAACATACGCTTCACTGTATGATCGCACAAATCTTGCAATTCAATCCTCACCCCAGACTCTGTAACTGTTATGCTTTTTTCGGGAGTAAGACTCTCTTGGCTTCCTCAAGACTTTTATAAAGAGGAAAAATGTCAGCATTATGTGCTTTAGCTTGTAGTCTAATAGTTTCATATTGATGTTTCGTCAATTTTGTGTCTTCAGCCAGAGAAATAACTTCTTCTAAAGTAAATGGCTCCATATTTGTCCTTGAAACTCTTCATGTTCTCCATGTTCTTTATCTTCAACTCTTGATATCATACTTCTTATCGACTTAGCCAAGTTCCTCTTCCCAGAAGAGCACAAATTATTCAAAAAAGCATTTTTAATTTCAATTTGAGAATATGAGTCAACAAGAGAGAGTGTTTTCCTTCTTATTGTCGATTTGGAACTGGTTTCAAAATTTTCTGAAGATCTTCTGCCTACTTTTGTGGGATCCAATGATATGGTGGAATCAGATGATAACCATGCACTGTTCAGTTTAGAAAATTTATCTTCATTATAGAACGCACTCTTCCATCTTTTTCAAAAGACGGAATGAAGTACCGCAACAAGATTTCTCGTGTCAAATTGAATTGCTCATTATCTATCAAGTTAGCCGTGCGAAGGTAATCTAACAGAATTCTTACGTCTTTACTAGCACTTGCGATTAACAGATCACTTAGAATCTTATTCGGCACTCTAATAGAATTAATTTCTAAATTATATGTATACATAGACAGAAAGAATGAAAGATACTGGAAACTAAATGGCTCAGAACATATGAGAATGAAAAATAATCAGATAAACAAAAGCATGCTTTATCTTCTTTGTCTAACTTCAGATCAATGAGACTGTCATTTGTTACGCCACAAAACTAACAAATGAAGATCAGCAACCATTAAACTTTAACGCAATTTCAATTAGTAGGACCTATGTAATAGTATAAAATGATATCAGTTCACGATTGTTAAAAGATGAACAAGAATAATCATGAACATTTAGTACAGGGAGATAAAATAATGTCTGGGTGAAGCCGCGTACCATAATGTATGTGATTTAGCTTATCAACTCTCGGAGAATAACTTTCTTCAGACTCATGAGTGTCCCGACTTTCATTTTTTATGAGATGAATTAGTCACAAGATAAGAAAGAATAATATAAAAATGATAAAAATATGAGAGAATCAACTTCTGACAAATAATTTGTCTATCAACAAATTTTTACATTCTCATCTAGAGAAGGTATTAGATTTGTGTAAAATTTGACCCCCCCAGTTTTTGTCAAATGTCCACGTTTTGAGACCCCCTGAACCCAAAAAGCAGGTTTTCACGAATGTGTCTGTCTGTATGTCTGTCTGTCTGTGAACACGATAACTTTCGAAAGAATCGATCGATTCGATTATCCCTTGGTATACTATTTTAGTCTCCTAAACTGAAGGTCAAGTTCGTTAGCCAGCCATTTTGGATGATAATTCAAAAAGTGAGAGCATTTTGAAAACTTTTTAGACCATTTTTTTAAAAACTTGAAAATTATATGTACGGCTGTTCATAGTACTCGGAAATTCAAACAGTATTTTAAAAATCCGAAAAAAGAAACGAAAATTAACATTTTCAGCCAAACAACGCACGATACGAAAAAAAGTCAAGATCAGAAATTTTTTTTTTTTTTTTGCACGCCCTACAAGATTATCATAACGACATTTGAATTTTGTTGGAAAATCGAAAATTCGCATTTTTAATGCGCAAAAAAGAATTAAAAATCCAAAAATTCAATTCTACGGCCAAACTATGCAAGATGCGAACAGTTTATTCTATTTTTACGTTCTCACCCAGAGAAGGTATTAAATTTGTGTAAAATTTGACCCCCCCCCCCCCCCCGGTTTTGGTCATATTTCCATTTTTCAATAATCATTTTAAAATTTATCATATATATGTCCAAAAACAACTTACTTTTTTTTGCCCCTTTTCAGATAATTGGAAGAAATCTTTCTGATTGTATGATTTATTAGAAACATACGGAAACGTACGCTGAAGTGAAGGAATTTCTTTCTTCATTTGATATCAAATACAAATTTAGTCATTTTTATCTGAAGAACATAGAACATAACATATAGTCGTTGCGAAGCGCGACGACCAAATCTTGCGCCGCAAGCGCGCACAAGCTTATGGGTTTCTATTATACGATTAACAGAAACGAGCGTGGAGCGCAAGGTTTACATGATTTTTAAAACAAACATCGAGCGCGAAGCGCGAGTGTCTTGATGAGAATGTGTTCCTTAAGGTCGATAGAACCTTAAGTAAATTAATTCCTCTTTCTATGTAAAACTTACATAATTAAACCAAAAACAGGTCATAACGATGAAGCCTAAGAGAGTATCGGCCCGCGAAGCACGCAATAGCGAGCACACGAAGTGCAAAAACCTAGAGGAACCGAGCTTAAAGCGTCAGGCAAATGTGTCCGAGCGCGTAGCGCGAGGTGAATATATTATCGAGCGCGAAGCCCGATATAAACATATCATCGAGCGCGAGATTCACCACGTGCGCGCCCTATGCGCGCTCAAACTTGCGGGCGAAGCGAGCCGCGCGCGAAGTGCGTTGCACTGTATCGTTGCACTGGAAAATTGAGGCAACTGAGGAATTTTTTACTCAATTGATAATGAAAAAATACTTTTTTCTGGCTTCTTTATTTGCTATAAAATTTGTTTATAACAATCATGAATATTATTGTTCAGTTGTCTCTTGTATTAAAACTGCCTCGAGTTCGCTAATTATAATTACAGACCGATAAAAACGGTGTTTTTCTTCAAAACACACCCAAAGTGCACATTTTTTAATGAAATTTGTTTATATTATTGTTAATTATTATTTAAATATGAAATTTTTCCATCACAGTGATGTTATGCGATTAATTACTTACAAGATAAAGAAAAATAATATGAAAATAATGAAAATCGCAAAAATGAACTTTTAACAAATTATTTGTTTAGTAACAAATTTTTTTGTTTATTGCTCGCTATTGGATAATCTTCTAGTAATTTTGCACTATCAAATTGAGTTGATTGCGAAACTTTTTACTCTATTTCTAAGAAGCCAGAGGACTAAACTAAAAAAATTGTCATTTTTTACCATATATTTGTTTATTTATAAAAAACTGGAGATCTTTTTCAAAAATCGGCCTCCACAATTCTTTTCGGAATTTTCTCAGCTTTTATTTAGAAAAAAAATATCTAAATCGGTCTGCAGATTCAGCAGGAATCGTATTTTGAAACAAAAAATGTTCTTTTTCCCCACTGTGTGTCGTACAGCGCTCCTGTCGATGAGCTCAAGGTGTTTGGGGATACCATTAAGTTTTCCTCGCTTCAAATTAACCTTGGCGCATTGATCTAAACAAAACTCCATTCTAATCTCCCGAGTGTACTCTTTGACAACACTTAGAGGAAGATCTAGTTGGTCTTTATTTTTAGCATAGATCTTGAGATCATCCATGTAAAATACATAGGTGACCTTATGTTTTCGATATAAGGGGTTTGCCGCAGAAGCACCCTTCAGAATGGATAAGTGCGATAGATGGTGGCATTAATGCGAGGCAAAAGAGAAGAGGGCTCATGGTATCGTCCTGAAAGACACATCTCTGAAATGTGACCTTGTTAGTTGTCACACGATGTTTTCCAGATGAGATAGTGAATCTGGTTTTTCAAAGCGGCATCAATCTCTCTACGCACCCCACGATGAGTGGATGAACCCTTTGGCTTTCCAACAGACAGATGGTAAGTCTTCGGGAGGTTGAATCGAAGGCTTTCTGGTGGTCAATCCAGGCCATCGATACGCAGCGCTGGCAGGATGCTGTGTCTTTGCAGTCACATCTATCGATGCGCAGGTTCTCCCGACATCCTGCTACGCCTTTCTTTAAGCCGGGTTGTTCGCATACCCCCCCCCCCCACACACACACACAAAAGTAAATAAATCATATATGTTTCCAGTGCCTTTGACTTTATAGTCCATTCACGGAGCTTCTGAAGTATGACCTTGCAAGGTCATTTTACGGGACAATTTTTATTGGGTAATGCTTAAAGCTGTTAATGTAATGTATCGACGTCGATATTTTTTAAATAGCAGATATGAAGATAATATAGGTACTTCCATTTTTTATTCTGATCAATCTTTTCGTTAGATTTCGAAATCCGCCGAATTTGGTTTAAAATCGTGTTAAGAAATATTAAATAATGATAAATAAATGTTATTAAAAAATAAAAGCGTGTTTTTTCTTGATTTTTTGAAGTTGGTACGAATATAGTACATATATCCCATAAGAGTGTATCTTGTGCCTGCATCATTCGATTTATTTGACTAAAAAATGAAAATTGATAGTTTTTGATATGTAAACATCTTAGACCTCGATATGGGGAGTCGCGCCTGCTTCGAATGAAACCACGACTGCATAGTGTAACGCAGGCCTGTGACAAACACGTTGTGTCTTATGGCACAGACCGGAGGCTCGCTTTTCTTCACCCACAGAAAGGAGCCTTTCGGTCTCTCTCTTTGCCCATCTCTCTCTCTCCTCCATCTCTCTCTCTCTCCTTCTCTCTCTCTCTCTCTCTCTCTCTTTTGTTATTGTTTTCTGGATATAAGTGATAGAATTTATTAATCTTCTTCAGGAAATATAATTAGCCTAATTCTAAATGTAGATGCGTAATATAAATGCCACACAATGTGTTCTTTCAGAGATCTCATATCGGTCCGCACCGGTATTTTATAAACAAAGCTTGACTAAGCAGGCAAAGGAGAAAATACGTTTTAGGAAAGGGGCCGTATGTAAATTACGTAACGGATAATCGAACCTCTTCGCCCCCCCCCCCATGTAACGAACCGTAACAAAATGTTTCTACCCCCCTACTGCTGTAGGTAATTTATGGTTTCCAGAAATAATAAGATATGGGACTTGAAACTAGTGGAAATTAGTTGTATTTAAGATAATGCGTGCTGTGCAGGGAGAAAACTTCATTTTCAAAGTTCTATGATTTTTCTTCGACCATTTTTTTTTCTTTAACCATTAACATTCAAATCCCATTAACATACATATACAAATCAAACATTTTGAAATTTATTTCTTTTAAACAAAAAAAGTGACTTTTCTACGATAAGAGATGACTTCTTAAGAAAATAGTTAAATTTTCTAAAAAATTATTAAATTCTCTACAAAACAATTGAATTTTCAAAGAAATAGTTCAATTTTCAACCTTGAAAGAAAATTCGTAACAAAAAAATTTAATAGTTGATAGTTCAACCTAGAAGGATGAAATCTAATTGAAAAAAAATTAATTTCAAAATTAAAAAGACAAATTTTCAACAAATAAAAAGATTTCTCAGTGATGAAAGAAAAAAAAGTTCACCTGAATTGTTGATCCTGAAAGCCAAAAGACGAATTTTCTGTAGAAACATTGAATTTTTAACCAGTAAAATAGGAATTTTCAGCAAAAAAATTAATTTTCAACAAAATAGTTAAATTTTTAACCAAAGAGGTAAAGCTTCATTAAAAACAAACTCAACAGAATAGTTCAACTTTTACCCACGCAGTTAAATTTTCAATTATAAAAAATCAGTTCTCAACTAAATAGTCAAACTTTAACCAAAAAGATGAATTTTCAAATTAAAATATGAATCTTCAACGAAAAGATTATTTTTTAACAAAGTGATTCAAAAAAAATTTTCAAAAAAAAAACCAGTTTAAATAAGAAGTAAATTTTGTACGAAGGTATTTGAATTTTCAAACCAAAAAGACGAATTTTCGATAATAAGAGTTGAATTTTCATACAAAAAGGATGCCTTTTTAAAACAATTATTTAATTTTTAATCAAACAGTTGCATTTTCATCGAAGAAAGATCAATTTTCTACTAAAACAGATGACTTTGTAAATCAGAAAGACAAATATTAAAAAATATAGTTGAATTTTCATCGAAAAAATATTTTATTTCATTTTTCTACACAAAATGTGAATTTTTCTCAGAAGATAAATTTTCTACGAAATAGTTGATTTTTCAACCTAGTGGCATTTTCAAGAAAAGAGATTAATTTTTGAACAAAACTGTTGCATTTTCAAACAAATAATAAAATTTACAACTAAAAAGATAATTTTCAGGAAGAAGCATCTGCAAAAAGAGAAATATAAATACAAAGCAAATAAATTACTCAGAAGAATGTTATATCAGGATTACCGCAAAACTTAATTTCAAAAATTCTCTAATTTTTCCCTAACCACCTTTTCATTTTCCCTGGCCATTAATATTCAAAAACCAGAATATTACATTTGTAACATTTTGAACCTAGAATCTTTTATAAGCGGAATATAATAATTTCAAATAAAAGTTGAAAATTTTCAAATCTATCCAGTTTTACAGTTATTTAAAGTTGTATAAATCTCGGACTTTTGTAAGATTTTTTTCCAAATCCCTGACTTTTTCCTGAATTAAAAAAAATTGTTGTTGGCTAGGTTCCTTTTTTCACTCACCAGTTTTCTTTGTTGCGTAAAGTTGAATTCATATTAAATTTCTGTACAATTTCTGCGAGATACTCATTTAATTTGTGAATCTCCGAAAGTTATATACATGAATGAAGGACCCCCCCCCCCCTTCAGTAACAAATCGTAACAAAATCTTTTGACCCATCCCTTCCCCTTAAGCTGTTACGTAATTTAAGTACGGTCCCAAATAAAATTGTTTGAAGAATGAATCATTGCATTTTTTAAGTGCTGAAAATTATATCATTTTTGAACAATTTTAACTTAAAAACAGTACAATTTAGTGATTATAAGTTGTTTCTTGAAAATCTTAAATGAAAAATGTAATTTACAAATGAAAAATAAAAAAAAATGAAACAATGGAAACTTTAAAATTATGAATATATTAATTAAAATGTTTTTGAAAATTAAAAAAAGATTTGGAAGTTTCTATCGGATGCATACATTTAATTAATTACGTAGGGCATTCAAATTGAAATAGTTCAATTTTTAACGTAAAAATATATAAATTATTTAATTATAAACATATTCAGATCGTCTTATTTCCTTTATGTACGATTTCAATTTCAGTCAACGTTTACCGAAGATGTTTATACATTAATCTGTCTTGAGTCATAGTTTAGGACGCACGTGATTTTTGCATCAACGGGATGACATACGAAGGATGTCAAAAGAGCAAAAGTTGTTTTCGGAAACTGAAAAGCTTAAAATTAGTAAAATACGTGTGATTTAAAATCCTTTGAAAAATAACATATTTCGCCGGGAGGCGACTCTGTGACATGAACATGCACAGCCTGTCTGATCTTAAATGAAGTAGACCTACGAAACACTGATAATTAAAACTACATACATACCCACCAACCGATATAATTAATAGTTCTACAGGTAAAGCATATAGGCTGCGGTTTCTTATCAACGAATGTGATTGTTGTTAAAGTATATTACAAGAAGCTTGTCGATGCCAATAGTTCCATCAAAAAAAATTTAATCATATGCGTTGATAAAAATCGCAATTTTCATACTTAATTTTTATTTTATTTTTTTATTTTTTTTGTAATTTATTTATTTTTATTTTGATATTAATATGAAACTTTTTTCTTTGTGATAGCACAAAAGTTAATAACATTCTGCAACTAATAAGTCCACGTGGTACGCAAAATGTCAATTTTATAAAAATAATAAACATTTTTTAAAGTCCTTGGGCGCACAAACCATGGTTCTGATATTTGGATCACTCCCCCCTGGCCTTCCTTGAGGCTGCTGTTATTAGTAGCTTTAGTTTTAGTTGTGCTTTCGCCGAGGTAGGTGGACGTGTGGCCCTGCGTGTAATTGGCAAGTAATATCAATTGAAAACTCGTAGGCGATTCAGTAGCTTTCGTTTTAGTTGCGCTTTCGTCGAGGTAGGTGGACAACGTGTGGCCCTGTGTCTAATTCGTGAGTAATATCAATGGAAAACTCATAGCCGATCCGTAAGACAGCACGTTCATGGTAGCGTCACAATGTTATATTGACGTTTTAATTTGTTTAAAGGCATTTAAAACATAAGATGTCACACACAAACAAACTTAAGCTTGATAAGGGTAACCTAGAGTACGGAACGCGGCCGTCCGAGAACAATTTTATGTCCCGATTAGCCCTCATTTGAGCAGAAAGTCACAAGTTAGTATGGACATATGGACGTGCGGTCTCCCAGACCGCACCATATTGGGTACATCCCCCACTGATGAAAAAGAGTATTAATAATAAAAGTTATAAAACTTTATTAATTTATTACTTATTCCAATTACCCTTCATATACTTACACAAGATAGAGAACAAAAACTTCTTTATTCATATAATTAGATATAAATATATACATCGGTCCTTGAGACCGCAGGTCTATGTTAGTGCAAAAATGAAATCTAGTCCATACTTAAGGGTTAAAAGTGAGTCTACATAGTATTTTAATGAATCATTGAGAAATTTGAAAAAAAAGGTTCCCTAAATTCTGCCCTAGGGTCAAACTTGATGCAAAAAAGTCGCAGGTTGTTTACAGGGGGTAGATTTCCTACAGGGACGGCCATATGGGATGATAATTTCACCACAGGGTCCAAATCCGAGGAGGGTAGAATTGTTTTGAGAGGTGCCCGCGCTCCTGTAAGTCAAACTCCAGGTTCGAGGGCCAAAGAATCCGCGTAGGAATTCGTAGTGTCATGAGAGCCAATAGGTATTATTTCACACCTGGAAGTGATTGTAACAGAATTTTTCGAGGGGATGCGAACGACCACGGAACGTATTTTCTTCGTAGGTAATTCGATTTCGAACGGTCTGAACGAAATACCTGTGAATTGGGCTTGAGGTATTCTTGCAATTCTGCTGTCTAATGGAAAAACCTAGTAAGTGACATTTGCCGTAGAGGTTATTTTCTCATGCAAGTATGCCTGAAAATAATAACTGACCGAAACTTTTGACGATGGCAGGGTTCGATATCTCGATGTCTAAGTCATAGCGAAAGTATCACTTCCTCGCCGAACATCGTTTATTCCTGCGTAATTTTCGGTTACTTGGCATGAGGATAGGGAGAGATTTTGAGCAAAAGACTGAATGAAAATTGTGGTAATTTTTCTCTCAAGTCCCACGTTTGGGCGTCAATTTGAGGTCAGTCTGTGGGCTAGGACTGATTCAAAGATTGAAATAAAGTCGAGATCAATTTATTTGATCAGGAGCGAAGTCTTCTAGTTTGACAACAGAGGGTGATCCAGGTTATACTGGGCCATGTTGTGGTTCGTTGCGATGACGCCGATGTCTACCAAATACTGGAATAATCCTCTCCATAACTGAGATCTGCTTCAAGGAAGGTCAAGGGTGGTTTGGGTGATTTAGGTGGTCCAGGATAATCCTATTCGTAGCGAAGAGCTGCTTGAACTCTGCTGAAAGTTAGTATGCAAGTGACAGGAGTTAGGAGTCCAAGTATCAAAAAAGTAAGTGGATAAGGTAAAAACTAGCGTTTTATTCTGGATTCGTGTCGTGTCGAATTGTAAACTTTAGAGACTCAGGGAGAAGT
The DNA here is from genome assembly GCA_932178445.1 of Andricus quercusramuli. NCBI lineage: Eukaryota > Metazoa > Arthropoda > Insecta > Hymenoptera > Cynipidae > Andricus > Andricus quercusramuli. The sequence continues at coordinate 56,501 of CAKNXH010063663.1, read as the reverse complement.
GAATCTCAGTCTCGAAGACTCGAAACACGCTATACTTAAACACCAGTTCGGGCGGAGGCATGCCACTCACGGCGCAAGTGAGTGGGGTATTACAATATTGGTCTGCGGTAGCCGCGTAAAGTTTACGAGCGAGGGTCTTTTTGTCTCCTCTCTAACGTCATCTTCTTGGGGACATTTTCGAAGCCGCCCTCGGCGGCGTTCCTGAGCTGGAGGGTATTTTTTTTTATCTGAGGCCTTCCTCAAGGTCGATCTTGTTACATCCGCAACTTTTTAATTTTTGGACATAACGCCTAACTAGATGCAACCTAGCTTACTTTAAGGAAAATCAAGCGACAATTGCTCATATATGTAATCGTACGCATTAGCGAAAGTTATCTAATCTTGAGTCTAACTGTGATTATTGCACTACTGACAATAAAGTAGAAACCGCAAAGTAATGAAAAGTGCAATAACACGGGAGGATAAAGACTCTGTGGATACCGATAATTTAATGAAGATCGGTTTATGGAAGAAACCATGTATAGGTTTTACAAACATAAGATAATTAGATATTATCGCGAAATCAATACATGTGAATATGCTTATAAACAAATATATCCAATATCAGATATGCAGGGTGTCCCAGACTCGAGTGTCCGGACTTATATAGATATATAAAAAGAAAAGAATAAATCTAAAATTCCTTTTCCCAAAATCAGTTGAAGTTTTAGTATTTGAATTATTAAATATTTAAGCTGGACCAATCAGGAGCGCGGTATAAACAGCCTTGAGTACGTGAGCGGGATTCCAACGTAGTATAGTGACTGCTGTTCTCCCCTCGCTAAGCCCACCTCGGCGCTCGCTTCAATAATACATTTTTTTAATGTTTATAGAGACATATAAGCCTGGACAGTTGAGTCTGGGACACCCTGTATAGGTGAGAGGTGGGTCGGAAAAAGAAAATTTTTATTTTTTTCAATCAGAATAGGAAAAATCTCATTCCATATATAAATATAGATTTCTGTGATTTTTTACAGATATTGAAAACGATATCTTCTGTTAGCAGATACGATTTGAATTTCAAAAGTTCAAAAAAAGTGCTTTTTTTGACATATTTCAATACTGCTTCTACAGTTAATAATACGGTAAATAAGCTTACGTAAAGTCACAATTTTACTTAAAAACTGAAAAATTTGGTAAACTAAATTGCGTAATGGACGTGACCAATTTTTCTTCATTTATCTTCTTACACGTCTTTTATAACATAAAAACGCATAAGAATCTAAAAGGCATATCAAAATATTTAAAAATGTGACTTTGGTGGGTCAAAGAGTAGAAAAATATTTTTCATGATTATCGAATTATTGTGTTGTGAGTGATATCGCCATAGTATTTTGTCCGTTTAGTTAAGGCATTTTATTTTAACATGATGTTTCTTTAATAACTTGATTGCAAAAAACGCTACAAATACTACTTTATTAATTGTACTTTTATTATTAATTCTAAATTAATTGTAATAATTGTTTTACCATATCAAAATAGAACCAAGTTGGGGATACTATCCTAGAGTGGATCACTAAAATTTGTACTTTTTAGGAAACTGCGAAAAATAATTTGTGTGCGGAAAATGTCAACGTTTCATTCAACTATGTACTTCCATACGAAAATAATTCGTAAATAGTGGGAAACGTAGGAAAATTAGATCGAGAAAAATACTCGTACAACTCTTACGTAATTTGTATAATATACAATTACTCTAGGGTAGTATTCCCTACTTGTATCTATTTTGTTATGGAAAAACGTTTATTATTAATAATTTATAATGACTAATAAAAGTATTATTATTAAACGAGTATTAGTAGCGTTTTTTGCAGAAAATTATTAAAGAAACATCATGTTAGAATAAAATGCTTTAAGTAAACGGAAATTAGGTCAGGGATGTGTTTTGTAGACATATTTAAATATTGTCGAGTACAGTAAACGTAACCACACAAGTAGGAGGGTTAAACCTAATGACCTACCAGACGAAAAAGAGCATAAACTTCTGCGAAGGGGTTAGTAATCTGGTATTATTGTAAGTTAAGAGGAAATACCAATTTGATTCACAAAAAAATATGAATATAAATATAAACAATATTTTTTTACTCTTTGACGCACCAAAGACACATTTCTAAATATTCTGATGTTCCTTCTTAAATTCTTATGCGTCTTAATTCTATAAAAGACCTGTGAAAAGGACAAATACAAAAAATTGTTACGTCTTTAAAGCTCTTTTGTTTACAACAAAGTTTTAGTTTTTTAACAAAATTATGATTTTACGAAAGTTTGTTTACCACCAGATTTTTTTTAATTCAACAGATGTTTTTGTAAATCATATGCCATATTGCGATAAGAGAATTTGTACAGAAGGGAATGATTCTAAAGATAACTATGAAAGCAGCATAGAAATATATCGAATAAATTGCTATTTATGAACTTTCACCGCACCTGTTGAACCTCGCGCTTCGCGCTAGATAATATATTCACCTCGCGCTACGCGCTCAGATACATTTGCCTGCCGCTTTAAGCTCGGTTCCTCTGGGTTTTCGTACTTCGTGTGCTCGCTATTGCGTGCTTCGCGGGCTGATACTCTCTTAGGCTTCATCGTTATGACCTGTTTTTGGTTTAATTATGTAAGTTTTACATAGAAAGAGGAACTAATTTACTTAAGGTTCTATCGACCTTAAGGAACACATTCTCATCAAGACACTCGCGCTTTGCGCTTGATGTTTGTTTTAAAAATCATGTAAACCATGCGCTCCACGCTCGTTTCTGTTAATCGTATAATAGAAACCCATAAGTTTGTGCGCGCTTGCGGCGCGAGATTTGGTCGTCGCGCTTCGCAACGACTATATGTTATGTTCTATATTCTTGAGATAAAAATGACTAAATTTGTATTTGATCTAAAATGAAGAAGGAAAATCCTTCACTTCAGCGTACATTTCCGTATCTTTCTAATCAAGAATACAATCAGAAAGATTTCTTCCAACTATCTGAAAAGGGGCGAAAAAAAGTATCTAAGTTGTTTTTGGAACATATATATGATAAATTTTAAAATGATTATTGAAAAATAGACATTTGACAAAAACCGGGGGGGGGGGGGGGGTCAAATTTTACACAAATATAATACCTTCTCTGGGTGAGAATGTAAAAATGGAATTAACTGTTCGAATTTTCAAGTACCATGAGCATTAATTTTATCATACCATTAAGACATTTCTCTTTCGGGGTAGGCGTGACTCGCTCGGTTGGAAAATAGTAATGTGGGGAAGGAGGTATAGATTTTTTAGATTTATCTAGAATTTTTGTGTTATTTATTTAAATAACACGTTCGTCCCGCAACACTGCTCCGACCCAGGTGGCTGATCAATCTCTCTAGCGATCACCCCAAGTGAAGAGCGTCACAAAATTGTTATGTGTGGTTCCCCACTTGGGCCCATTAGTATCCAAGGTCTTTTGTTTCAGGCGTGATTCACTCTATTGTCACTCTGTTTACAAACTATTTTTCGCCACACTTTTCTGGCCTGGCATACTTCTCTAGCTTCCTTCACGTCCATGCATTTTTTCATGCAAGTTCTCGTGTTTATATGGCTTCTTATGTCTCTTCGGATTAGGGTCTCATTCGCACATTCTAACAAATCTTTGGGCGGTCTACCTCTGCGCATGCTGCCATTTACTTAACCTTTATACACTTGTTTGGTCAGTCGTTCATCTTTCATTCTTTCAAGATGTCCGAACCACCTTAACTGATTTATTTCCCAAATGTCAACTAGTGTTTCTCCTGTACCACATTCTTGGAGGAGTATTTCGCTTCCCACTTTGTCCATGAGTGTTTTCCCGCAAATTATGCGCAGAGGTATCATGCCAATCACGTTAGTTTTACTCTTATCGTTTTCTTAACAGGTCTATGTCTCGCAACCGTATAGCAAAGTCGGTACAAATATAGAATTATGTATTGCCATTTCAGCTTTTTTAAATATATTTTTACTTCTAAGAATGGACCCTGCTCCACCGATAAACTTCTGACCCTCGTTTATGAACCTATCTATCTCCCCATCTATCTTTCCGTCACTAGTGAATAGGCTACCTAGGTATATATACTTATCAACTTGTTCTAATTTCTCATCATTGAGGACAATGTTGAAAATAGTTTTCTCAGTTTTTCCTTCAAACATTATGATTTTTGTTTTATTCACGATAATTTTCGCAGTTTCAACAATGATATCCCGTAGCATAGTCCATGCGCCCTCCATATCTTTATTGCATATAAGCGCTTCTCAATTTGCCCTATCTATGCGTTCGTTTAACTTATTCTAAAAATCTATCCGCACTTCCGGTTCCTGTAAATTTTCAATCTTGTTTCGCGCTTGTTTCGTTTGTTTGATTCTCTTTTTTCTCCATTAACTGATTTTTCCCTGTTACAATTTTTTCTTGTTGGATCCCCAGAATTAGTTAGCACCCTTTCTTTATCTGTACCCTGACGTTGGACGCCGACCCATCCCTTCATATCTCCTAGCAGACTGATTCTTTCACCATGATCGCAAGTACTTATTATATCATTTAAAGTTTCGCAGAAGGCGTCTTTGACCTCTCTCTGATCACTATCAACTGAGGCGTAGCACGCTTTGATAAACAATCTTCTAATTCCTACCATCATTCTAACCCACGGAAATCTGGGCGATACATCCTTGATCTTCGAGATGCTGTCTTGCTTCTTTATTCATAATATAACCGATCCCTTGTTTACAATGTGATTCACCATCTACTCCTGAGCATATTTTTAAACCGCCTTTCAGCACCCCATTTTCTATGTTTCTACTTTCGCGACCCTTTTTCTTTGTCTCTGATACACATAGAATATCTAGTTTCCTTGCGTGCATAGTTTCTCGTAGTTCTCTTACCTTAAGATCACGGGGGGGGGGCCCCCCAAGGAATGGAAATCCAGAGAGTCGCAATTGACGTTGACGTTTAGGTTGACGTTTTATGCTGAGAAGGTCTTCAGCCTTTAGCAGCGTTGTATTAAATAGGTGCAATAAAAATGTGAATTTTCGATTTTTCAAGAAAATTCAAAAAGTCGTTATGATAATCTTGTAGGGAATGAAAAAGAAACATTTTTCTTATCTTGAGTTTTTTTCGTATCGTGCGTTGTTTGGCTGAAAATGTTAATTTTCGTTTCTTTTTTTGGATTTTGAAAATGCTGTAACTCTGAAAGTTTTCATTTCATCCAAAAATATCATGGGAATAAATTGTTCGAATTTCCGAGAACTATGAACAGCCGCATATATAATTTTCAAATTTTGAAAAAAAAGCTCTCACTATATGAATTTTCATCCAAAATGGCTGGCCAACGAACTTGACCTTTAGTTTAGGAGACTAAAAGAGTATAACAAAGGACAATCGAATCGATCAATACTTTCGAGAGTTATCATGCTAAAAAACTGAAAATCTACAGACAGACAGACCGACAGACACAGACAGACACATTCGTAAAAACCTGTTTTTTGGGTTCAGGGGGTCTCAAAACGTGGACATTTGACAAACCCGGGGGGTGTCAAATTTTACACAAATCCAATACCTTCTCTAGATGAGAATGTAAAAATACAAATTTTCAAATACCATGAGCATTAATGATGAATATTTTATTGTTTAAATCGTTAGAAATAGTATTGAGAACATAAAAACAATGAAATATTGTGAAAAAACACACACGAGATAAAAAAGAAATGAAATAAGCAAAGTTTTGATGAGAATGTGCCCACTTATCAGGCTGATTTTTTCACTGTTTATGTACTTTCTTATGAATAAAACAAAAACTACACATCCTATCAAAAAGTGACCAATAACAAATTTGTTAATCTTTTTTTTTACGCACAAACTTTGTTCAATCATCATTTGTCGTATCTTGCATAGTTTGGCCGTAAAATTGAATTTTTGTATTCTTAATTATTTTGTGTGCAATAAAAATGTGAATTTTCGATTTTTCAAGAAAATTCGAAAAGTCGTTATGATAATCTTGTAGGGCGTGCAAAAAGAATCGTTTTTCTTGTCTTGACTTTTTTTCGTATAGTGCGTTGTTTGGCTGAAAATGTTAATTTTCGTTTCTTTTTTTGGATTTTGAAAATGCTGCAACTCTGAAAAAATTTTCATTTCATCGAAAAATGTCATGGGAATAAATTGTTCAAATTTCCCAGCACTATGAACAGCCGCACATATAATTTTCACATTTTGAAAAAAATGGTCTCAAAAATTTTCAAAATGCTCTCACTTTTTGAATTTTTTTCCAAAATGGCTGGCTAACGAACTTGAACTTTAGTTTAGGAGAGTAAAAAAATATACCAAAGGACAATCGAATCGATCAATTCTCTCGAGAGTTATCGTGCTAACAAACTAAAAACCTACAGACAGACAGACTAACAGACACATTCGTAAAAATCTGTTTTTTGGGTTCAGGGGTTCTCAAAAAGTGGACATTTGACAAAAACCGGGGGAGGGGGTCAAATTTTACACAAATCTAATACCTTTTCTAGATGAGAATGTAAAAATCTATTTTTATATATAGAATAAGATTTTGCCTATTCCGAACGAAAAACTAAACATTTTTATTTTTCGGCCCACCCTAATATACATGTATATAAATAAATGCATTTTAATATTTTGAAGTTTCATATTCAACATATCATTCACCTGATAATATACAACATACAGTTAACAAGTGAACGGTTACGAGTGTAATCAGAGAGAGAGATTATTAGTTTAACACAGTGAGACCCACTCTAGTTCTTTAATTTCACCTTAACTCCGGTTGCACAAAGCTAGTTGATTTTTGAATTTATAGATATTCCATCTATATAATTTTCCGAATGTGTACGTCGCAAAAACTCTTTATTGATCACTGACTTTACGATTTCGTACTTTTAGGGAGTGACAATCCGCGTACCAAGTCCCGCGTGAAATAAAATACCGATGGGCAAGTTGGACTTTAACTTTGGGTTTCCCTCGTAGGCCATGGCATAGACGATTTTGGTAAGGGTTTTTAGCAATGCTTGCATTTTTGCCCTGGGAACAGTGGCGGCTGAATGCGGTCCGCGTGACCACTAAGTGTTGAATTTTTAAACAAAGCTACTTAGACTCCTGAAGGCACGTGAAGTGTTGCTAAGCGGCTAACGTAAATATTAAATTGATTTTTTGAACTAAAATTCCAAGGGGTAATTGCGATTTTTCAGGTCCCTCCAATGATATGCTTCACTCATAATTTTTTGAGTTTCGATATCGAATTGGTACTTAATGAGTTTATTATTATTAAACTCATTCCCTAATTGGTTGGTCACTCTTGTTAGTGAATAATTTGATTAACTTAACTGTATTTCATATTGATATAAACAAGCCTACTGGTTATTATTATTTCGATGCTTATTAGAATAATTGATCAAAATGTTTTAATAATGAAAGGGTTTATTTATTAGTCATTCTAGGCTAATAAATAATTTCACCCAGGAGGAAGTTACTCAATTATTATTCAACTAATTTGTCTATGCCTGATTTGATTATTTATTTACTAAGGCTTCGTTTGTTTATTAATAAAACAATCTAACATGCTTTTACTAGGCCGAGGATTTAGATCTAGGAAGATATTAGATCTAATGCTAATATTAATTTATAATTGTATTTTTTAAAGAGGAAGAGACCGTTATTACTCATTACTAATATCTATTGGGATTTTGACTCTCGTAGGATGATTTTGAATATTGACATTTGGGTAGATAACAGAAAGTTATTAATTTTATCCAATTTAGTCTTAAATTTTTATTAACAAATAACATTGTTAATCAATATTCATTGGTCTCACGGATCGCTGGGAGTATCCGGCGAGCATGATTAATAAGAAGTGGCACGAGTTTATAGGCGGGGAAGGAGAAAAGGAGTGTTACCATTGTCCAGTTCGCGCGCTGTATAATTAGCGTTTTCTTTGTTTAAAGCTCTTTGTCGCTCTCCCTGACTTATTCTTTTCAAAGTCTTAGATCTGAGGTGGTTCGCATGGGGAGGTCAACAGCCTCGGTTACCGTTTAGTACGAGGGGGGACCCAAAAGTAACGAGAAATTCACAATGACACCTTCATTTTTCAAAATTTGTCACAATTAATCTTAATCACCTTCAAAGTACTCTCCGTTCACTGATGCACACTTGTGAAAACGTTTGTTCTAATGTTCAAAACAATTTTGGAATTCACTAATAGAGATGGCCTTCAATGATTCCAGCGATTTTGGTTTTACTTTTTCTACAGAAAAAAAGTTTGCCCTTTATGTCCCTTTTGAGTCTGGGGAATAAGGAAAAGTCAGACCTAGCGAGATTCGGGGAGTAGATTGGGTACACGACCGGTGTCATGCCATTTTAGGCAAAAACTGCTATACCGACAGAGCAGTGTGAGCAGGTGCGTTGTCGTGATGAAAAAACCGATCTCCCATGGCCCAGAGGTCGGCCCTTTTTCCTCTGAATTGAACTCCATCATATTCCTTTCATTTCAGAAAGTTGATCAATCGTTCAACGACGATCTTCACGGATGAGGGTGAGCCCTAAACGTTGTTGGTCATCAATTGACATTTTACCATTTTTTGATCTTGAAAACCAATCATACACTCGTGGTTTACTCAAAGCACTATCTTTGTAAGCAGTTTCAAGCATTACAAAAGTTTCCGCAGCTGTTTTCCCTAAAAGAAAACAAAATGCAATTTCTGCACGTTGTTCCCGTAAGTCAGCCATCTCTTGCTTTCGCCGCGCAGAAAAAAGATACTCTTTTATACTGAATGTCACACGCGAACAGGTGATCTCTAAGCGACGTCACATTGCAGAATAACCCACCAAGGCCCCGCCTTCAAAACCCCACCAACGCACCGGTTGCCCCACCCCACCCTTCCCTACTAGTGACAGCAATACAATTCTCGTTACTTTTGGGTCCCCCCTCGTATATACATAACACACGGACGCTGTGACAGTGAGCAATGACAATTTCAAACTGCGCACTCTCACAGGGTCCACCGTAACAAGTATTCTTCCATTTGAGTAGGAACAGAGTGCACAGCGTAAAATGAGCTCAAAAAAGGGGGAAAAGGGTGATTTTTTTACGAAAAAGGGGAAAAATGGGAAAGATTAAACATTAATTTTTACATGTAGAACAGAAGAAAAAAATGCTTTTGAAGGAAATGTTATATTTTTATTTATATCTATATAGTTACAAGGTTCTATTCACAAGGGGGCCTTTAGGTATGCTTTTTTTGTTTGAATTGATACTCTCCTCAATGACAAGTACGTACCAGAGGTTTTCTGAGAAAAATAAGGAAGACGCAATTTTGACGCATTTTCGAGAACAAATAATTTTAAAAATTGCAAACGGATGGTCATCGAGCCGGTGTAAAAGTATTTCGAAGCGTCGGTAGATCCCTGGTAGAGCGCTCGGCTGATAGCCGCAAGGTTGCTCGTTCGATTCTCGTTATCCGTAACTTATTTTTTTTTATTTATAAAAATGCTTCTTCATTCCATTTTTAAATAAAATTCAATAGAATTATACCATTTAATGATTACTTATTCCATATTTTCAATAAAAACTCTGTTTATCGTAATTTTATTATAACTCGTCTGGACAATTGTTAATTTTATTAAAATTCGTTATCCTTCAATAGTTTCTAGTATTTAAAATTTTGAATCAAAGTAGAAACAAAGTGTTTCAAATTAAAATTGCCTAATAAATACGAAATACCAGTGTTTGCAGTGACTCATTTCATAGATACAAACCTCAAACTCACAAACTTTAAACCCCAAACCCACCAACCTCAAACGCACAAATCTCAAACGCACAAACCTCAAAACCACAAAAATTATACCTCAAACCCACAAACCTGAAACCTCAAAACCACGAAGCTCAAACCCGCAAACCTAAAACCCACAAACCTCAAACCTCCAAACCCGTAATCCCACAAACCTCAAACGCACAAACCTCAAATCCACGAACCTCAAACCCCCACAAAAATTATACCTCAAACCCACAAATCTCAGACACATAAACCTAAAACCACAAATCTACAAACCTCAAACCCACAAATAGCAAACCGACAAACATCAAACCCCATGTTCATAAAACTCAACAAATAAGTACATCATGCAGAATAGTCCACAAACCCACCCACCTTTTGGGTTTAGGGTTTATGGGGTTAGGGTTCATGGGTGTAGGGTATATGGGTTTTAGGTTTAGGGTTTATGGGTTCATGGATTTATGGGTTTAGGGCTTATGGGTTTGAGGTATTTGGCTCTAGAGTTTATATAAATAGTGTTTTGGATAATTTCTGTGGGTTCAAGGTTCGTGGGTTTGAGGTTTGTGGGTTCGCTGTTTGTGGGCTTGTGGAGTTGTGGTTTTAGTTTTATGTGTTTGGGGTTTTAGATTTATGGATTTGTGAGATTGAGGTTTGTAGGTTTATTGGCTTGGGGGTTTTATGTTTGTGGATTTGAGGTTTGTGGGTTTAAGGTTTGAGGTTTAATTTTTGTGAATTTGAGGTTTGTGGGTTTACGGATTTCGGGTTATGAGGTTTGTTGGTTTGAGGTTTGTGGGTTTGCTGTTTGTGGATTTGTGGTTTTAGGTTTATGTGTTTGAGGTTTGTGGGTTTGGGGTTTAAGGTTTATGGATTTGTGTGTTTGAGGTTTGTAGGTTTATGGGCTTGGGGGTTTTAAGTTCCCGGATTTGAGGTTTGTGCGTTTGATTTTTTTGGGTTTACGGGTTTGGGGGTTTGAGGTTTTTCGGGTTTGAGGTATAATTTTTGTGGGTTTGAGGTTTGTGCGTTTTAGGATTGTGGGTTTGAGGTTTTTCGGTTTACGGGTTTGGGGGTTTGAGGTTTGTGTGTGAAGATATTACCGATTTCATGGTTTCAAAAGTTTCGAAATTTCGTGGTTCAGCTACCTTGGCAAGTTCATATTTTTTAGGTTAGTTTTTAGCTGAAAACTAAAAACGTAGCAGTCCCATGTCAAATTATAATGCGTTACGAGTAGTTTTAAAAAAAATTATTAGAATCGGTCAAAAATTGGGCAGTCAGCAGAATTTTGAGAAAAAAAATTGTAAAAAAACTCACTGTGCGACGCTTCGAATTACTTTTAAACCGGCTCGATGACCATGCGTTCGCAATTTTTAAAATTCATTTTTATCAAAAATAAGCCAAAATTGCGTCTTCTTGATTTTTCTCAGAAAACCTCTGGTACGTACCGTTCATTGAGGGGAGTATCAACTCAAACAAAAAAAGCATACCTAAAGGTCGCCTTGTCAGTCAATTTTCTAAATGTACACGAAGCATATTAATCAATGTTTTGTTCACAACGCAGAATAGAGGAACAGAATCGTTTTAAAATAGAGATTTAACTTCTACACTTTTCTCTTAATACAGTCTACGAATTTTATAAGTATGTGAAATATAGATTTCTAAAAACATTTTTTGGCTCACAACTTGGAGAAATGAACTGTTGAACTTTTAAAGGAACTTATACGTATTTGAGAATCCATGCGAAGTACGTTAAAGTTTTTTTGGTCCACAATGTTGAGAAACAAGAAATATTTTTTTGAAATTTCTAGTGATTTGACGTTTTGTGTTTTACGCCAAGTTTAATAATGCCATGGGACACAGCCCTGGTATTATATATTGAAACACGCAGTAGGCACATGCGCGCTCGCATGCGAAAAGAATTTTTCCGCGTAATTAAAATATAGTATTTTTAGGTTATTTGAAGTACTTTTTTGATCTTGTAAGGCCAAATAGTTGGATGTAGAGAAAAAAAGACCAATTTTTCTTTTTTTCAAAAGCGACGTTTCGTCAGCATTGGTGCGCTGACTTCATCAGGCTGTGTTAAAATTGGTTAACAACATCGTTAACTAGTCAAAAGTTTTAAAAATTTTATTTTTGGCTTCATCATGCCAAGTCAACGGTATAAAGTCGTATGGAAATATGAAGTTTGGAAACAAGTATTTATATAAAATCACAGTTATAGTTGTCGCACGTAAACAAAGTATATCTCAATCATACATACACAGATCTTTATCTACGTGCGACAGCTATAACTGTGATTTTATATAAATACTTGTTTCCAAACTTCATATTTCCATACGACTTTATACCGTTGACTTGGCATGATGAAGCCAAAAATAAAATTTTTAAAACTTTTGACTAGTTAACGATGTTGTCAAACAATTTTAAAACAGGTAAATATCCTTATAAATAGATTTTAAGAAAAAGTTTTATAATTCGTCGTTGTAAATTGTGGTATAACTATGTTTTTAATAAACTATTTGGCCCGACAAGATCAAAAAAGTACGTCAAATAACTTCAACATAGAGGGCGAAAAAGATAATTCAATTATGAAGCATAGTATTTTTAATTGAAAAAGGGGAAAAGGGAGAAGATTCTCCAGAATAGGAGAAAAAGGTGAATTTCTCAACAAAGGGGGAAATGCAGAAATAAAGGGAAAGAGTGTGCACCCTTTAAGAAAGACAGTGGGTTCTTCGTTGTCACGACTCTGAAACTTTAGTAGTGTCGGGGTAGGAGGGGTTGAGGATGGCCTGCAATTCTCGCAAATTTACGTAGGGTGCCTAGCAGGCATACCCGGGATTTTGAGCGAAGGTTGCATTATTTATAAGTTGATTTTATACAAGGTGTAGGTTTCCAATAGGGGGTTGCATATTTAGGAGGGAGGGGGGTGGAGTATTTCCCACAGGACCTTGATTTTGTCCAAGGGGTGGGTTTCCCGCAGAGTACTGGATATTGACAAGGGGGATAATTCCATAAGGGCTCGATTTTGTCCAAGAAGACTTTTTTGCAGCAAATTCTAATCTATGGTAGAATCTAGGAAAAATATTTTTTAAGTATCTTGACTTAAAAATATACTATAGAGAATTATCTTTGAAATTAGCGAAAGAACTATGAAAAATGATGATTATTTCCAGTGTTATTCCCATTTTTCAAAAACATTGGAATCTGATATCTTTTACCAATGTCTTTTTTTATTAAATTGACATCTTGCCTTGAAATTGGGCTTATTAGACGTAAAATTTTATTACCTTTTGTGCTACTATAAGGAAACTAATTTCAAGTTAATATCATACAAAATTTGACGAAACTTTTAGCAACAGCTGAAAAAATAGACGTGTAAATAATTTCCGCCGGTACTGAAACTCTACAAGTTAACAACAGAAGGAAACCCCCTGGTGCTAGAAAAGTTTAATTTTTTGTCGTTTTCAAGTGTTATAATTACCTTGGAAAAAACAGGTAACTGTTCGGACTCTGGAAGATCTGTAGTTTCGTAGACGTCAGCTTGATCGTATGCCTACAAAAAGTATAAGTTGTTTATATTTGCTCTAGACAAAATGAGTGCGCGTTTTACATTCGCAAAAAATGTTCTTCTTCAAGGCTATATAAGGTAGACACCGAATGGGATTTGCTGTAAACATATCATTTGCGTATGAGAAGTTTATGCAGTTTTTAGTAAATTGAGGCTCCGGATCAAATAAGGGGACACACAATCTTTTGCCTTGAGCACAATGCCATCTCGTCCCTTAAAAATATTCGCTTATAAATTTAATTCTTATAAATTCAATTAATGTAAGGAACGTACTTGAATCAAATGAAGACTTAATTTTAAAATTCTTATTTTTGCCATGTAAGGATTCATTTGACCTTGAACCAAAAAAACGTATGTTTCCTTATTTGATCCGAACCTCGAAAATTTAGAAACATTTCTGGACGTCAGAAATTAATTACTGATAAAACCTGGTTTACAATCATATATTTTTTAATTATTTGATTTTTTGAAACACACACATGGAAAGTTCTCTTTTGCGCACAATCTACAGGCACCGAAAGGTGATGTTTATTAACACATGTGAGAAAATGTCTGCACACTGCTAGTGGAGTGAGATAAAGGTAAGCAAATTTTGCTGACAAAAAGGCTTTTTCAAAAGTAGAAAAACCTCTGTAGATTATCCGGACTTATAGGTATATAAAAATAAATAAATACATCGAAAATTCCTCTTCCAAAAATAAGTTGAAGTTTCAGTTTTTGAGATATTCAATATTTAAGCTGGAGCAATTAGGAGTGCGGTATCAACAGTCGTGTGTACCTGAGCGTGATTTCAACGCAGTGTTATTGAAGCGAGCGCTGAGGTGGGGTTAGCGAGGGGAATACTACAGTCACTACACTACGTTGGACTCCCGCTCACGTACGCACGACTGTTTATACCGCTATCCTGATTGGTTCAGCTAAAATATTTAATGACTCAATAACTAAAACTTCAACTTATTTTTGGAAGAGGAATTTTCGATTTATTTTTTTAATGTTTATATATACGTGTATATAGTTTGAAAAAAAGGATTGAACAATCACCGCAGGGTCCCACTGGGAATAACTGCCGTCTAAAAACGACACCGGCTCCAGTAGACCCGCGGTGAATCACACTTATGGTCACGTCTCACGACCGTGATCTGGGGGGCACGATAAAATTATAACAGGCCGGGGAAACCCTCGTCTGTCTTGAGGGCACGACGCAACCCAAGGATGACAGCTTTCCGCATCCATCTCGCACTCGTTGGCATATTTTTGGCACGAAATGGAGTAATGCACTTTCCTCACTTCTGATGTTGAAATTCAGGCCAAGGGTCTCTGCCATGCGCAGCGATGTAAGCTGTACTTGGAACAATTCGGTTATGAAGACCCTGGAGATTCAAAAGTCCGCGTCCGCCTTAACAACGTAAGATGCATAATCAAGGAAAAGACGAATTGATATGCAAGCTTTTATGCAGATGCATGATTTTACGTGTGGTGATATCAAGGGCCGCAAGCTCGTTCTTCGTCCATTGAACCACCCCAAACTAGTAGAGTAGAACCGGGAGGGCAAGCATCTTAGTCGCAGATATCTTGTTCAACACCGACAGATTGGAAGACCAAATCTGTCGAGAAGATGCTTGTATCTGCTTCCAAGAGATTCCTTCACTGACGTTACGTCCTGAATGCGGCTTTGAGGCACGCCCAGGTATGTCTAGGTCTCTCCAATATTAAGGAGTCTAATAACACTTATATCCACAAGCTCAGGGTCCTTGGGAACGCCAGCAATCTTTCCTTTCTTCAGATGAATTTTGGCATACTTGTACAATCCAAAGTCCACCCCAATCTCTCCTGTGTACTTTTCGACGATATTCATAGCAGTTTGAAGTTGGCTTTTACCAGAGGCATAGATCTTCAGGTTATCCATATAAAATACATGAGTGACCTTATGCTCGCGATTATTAGTGTCACCAGAGAGGTATCTAGAAGAATTTCGTAGTGCGAAAGATAGAGGCAGAAGTGAAATGCAAAAAAGCAAACGGCTCATGGTATCGCCCAGGAAGACGCCTTTCTGGAAAGTGACGTTGTTCGTTGTCACACGATAATTTCCAGATGAGATAGTAAATCTAGTTTTCTAAAGGGGCATCAATCTCTCTATGCATCCCACTATATGCGACGGATTCAATACGACGATCCGGCAAAAGTCTCGTGCACCCTGAGGACACGGAGCGACCCATGGACGACGGTCTTCTGCATCTTCCCCGCAAGCGTCTTAGCATTTTGTTGACACGTAGAGAAGCTTTTCAGGATATTAACCAGTGAAAGCTTGGCACCTCCAAGAACGCCGATGATCAGGACGATTAGCTTAACAGAATATTTCGGATATAACAGTCGCAACTCCCTTACAAGGTCTTTATATCTCTCTTTCTTTTCATTCTCCTTGGCTATGATGTTTTTGTCACCTGGTGCCGGAAATTCGATAAAGAACATGGTTCACTTCTCGAAGTCAAGGAGGACTATGTCAGGCCTTGAGTGCGCTACAGAAACAATCGTCGAGAATATGAAGTTTCAGTATATGCGGCACTTCTCATTTTCACCCGGCGCCTTTGACCAGGCTACCGGGCGCGTCCCTGGGTTACACCATACGGTTACACTACTCAATAAGCAGTCGCGGAAAATGGTCCAGGTGTGGTACCGAAGGAAAACCCCCCCAAGACAAGGCGTTAACAACCGTACCAAAGACTGAATGGTACCAGGGTATGGTGTCGCAAACGGTGTCTCTAGGATACCAGGTCGCCTCCAGAGTATACAGACCTTACCCCCGCATGCGGGGCTCTGCGGAGGTGGACCTACACTTCCCTAGCTACTCGTGGGAATAAAATGGAGAAGCAACAAAACCTAAATCGAAGTGTGTGTGTGAGGAGTTAAGAGAAGAGTTGGATGTGGTGGAGGAGATTGAGCTCGGTCAAAAGTCGAATGCTAAACTCGACATATTGGACGTGGATAAATACATGAAGAGGAGTCGAAAAATATTGACAGATTTGAAGGGTGTGTTGGCAAACATGCAGGATTTCTGCGATATGAAGCGGAATATTTTTATGCCAATCAGGCAAGGACTGGGTGAGGCGCAGCGTACAGTGGAGTCGCTGGAAACCTACATGGACCTCGCTGATTAGTATTACCAAGATGCGGTAAAACATGTTGGACAAAACGTCGGAAAGAAGTATAAGGCGAATAGGAGCAGGGGCACAAGCCAAAGCGGGACTCAAACCGAAGAAGCTATGGAGGCTGCCACTCCCCAAACTGGGTAGCGAGAGAGGGAGCCTTCTATGAGTCCTGTTGAGGCAACTGACGCAAGGCAGGAGGTGAAGAAACCGAGGACGCGCACTACAGCAGCAGCGTTCTCAACTCCGAAGCGAGAAAACGTAGGGGTGAGGACAGGTGCACCCAAAAGCACCAAGAAGAAGGAGCCGAAAAGAAGAGAGCGAACCGCGCCGGTCTTGATAAGACCGCCCGAGGGTTCGAGTTGTGCCGAGGTCCTGAAGGACCTGAACAAGAGGGTGAAGCCGGACACCCTTGGTGTCAAAATCAGGGGTGTCAGGGAGACAATGAACGGGGAAATCCTCATAGAGGTGGGTCCTGCAGCAGACGAGGTCGAGGTCCTTGATCTCGACACAACCACTGAGGTGCAAAAAATCGAGGGGGCTATTAAGAAACACTTCGGTAAGACGGCAGGTGAGGTTAAAGTTAGCCACACGAAAAAAGCCTTCAGAAGAAGCCTGAAGGCTTTCGTTGAGCTACCCGACGAACTGGCGGCTAGACTGGTGCGCACAGGACACCTGAAGGTGGGCTGGGTGTCCTGTCGCGTCAGGAAAGAGACGGAGGTGACACGGTGCTACCTCTGCCTAGGCTACGGCCACATGGCATTCGCCTGCAGAGGCAGTGACCCAAAAACGGCCGGCTGGAAATGCGGCAAGGAGGGCCATGAGGCTGCGACGTGTGAAAGCACGCCGCAGTGCTTCCTCTGCGCTGCAGTAGAAGGAGAGCCCGGACAGATCATCAGCCGGGCACGATGAGGTGCAGGGCGTTCCGAGAGGCAGCTTCGTTGAAGAAGCCTCAAGGACGCACTGCCTAACTTTATACACCCAACCAGGATGCCGAAGGCCGATGAGCCCGAGTTGTGGTACCACCACACTTCTGAGGACGATGCGTGCCTCTTGGTTGGAGGTAAAGAGATGAAATGCCAAGCAGGCAAATCAGCGGGACCCCGAAGCACGGCTTACTGGCCTTAACCCCATGTTCCTGAAGTAATGCGAAAGCGGATTCCGGAAACATGGGTTAGCAGGGAGAGGAGGTGAGTTCAGTGGATATTACCGTTTTTTAGGTCACGTTCCACACTCAGTGAGTAAATGCATTCTCCCCTACCCTACAAAAAAAAACTTCTCATTTTCGACAATTGACTCATTTCCCTAGGAGCGCTTAGAGGAGCGGTATTAAGGCTAATGCCGTAAGAGTGACAGAGATGGTAATAAAGCACTCTTAGTGCCGCATTGTGCCTTTGGATGTAAGTCGTTCCCGCATGAGTTGGACAACTAGATAGTATGTGTCCTAGATGCTCAGGGTGTGCATGGCACGCTCTGCAACTATCATCGGGAATGTCTTGGATTAAAATGTGGCGACGCACCGTGGACAAAAAGTACATTTTTTGGTTCAAAATACGATTCCTGCTGTATCTGTGGACCGATTTAGATTTTTTCTTAGAAAAAAGCTGAGAAAATTCCGGAGAGAATTGTCGAGGCCGATTTTTGAAAAAGATCTTTAGTTTTTTATAAATAAACAATATATTGTAAAAAAATGACAATTTTTTTAGTTTAGTCCTCTGGCTTCTTAGAAATAAAGTAAAAAGTTTCACAATCAACTCAGTTTGATAGTGCAACATTACTAGAAGATTATCCAATAGCGAGCAATAAACAAAAAAATTGGTTAATAAACAAATAATTTGTTAAAAGTTCATTTTCGCGATTTTCATTATTTTCATATTATTTTTCCTCATCTTGTAAGTAATTCATTGCAGAACATCATTATCATGGCAAAATATCGTATTTAAATAATAATTAACAATAATATAAACAAATTTCATTAAGAAATGTGCACTTTGGGTGTGTTTTGAAGAAAAACACCGTTTTTCGGTCTGTACTTATAATTAGCTAACTCGAGACAGTTTTAATGCAAGAGACAACTGAACAATAATATTTATAATTGGTATAAACAAATGTTATAACAAACAAAAAAAGGCCGGAAAAAAGTATTTTTTCATTATCAATTGAGTAAAAAATTCCTAAATTGCCTCAATTTTCCAGTGCAACAATACTAAAGGTTAATTCAATAGTGAAAATTAAACAAATTTGTTAATAGACAAATTATTTGTTAGAAGTTGATTTTCTCATATTTTTATCATTTTTATATTATTCTTTCTTATCTTGTGACTAATTCATCTCATAAAAAATGAAAGTCGGGACACTCATGAGTCTGATGAAAGTTTTTCTCCGAGAGTTGATAAGCTAAATCACATACATTATGGTACGCGGCTTCACCCAGACATTATTTCATCTCCCTGTACTAAATGTTCATGATTATTCTTGTTCATCTTTTAACAATCGTGAACTGATATCATTTTATACTATTACATAGGTCCTACTAATTGAAATTGCGTAACAAATGATAGTCTCATTGATCTGAAGTTAGGCAAAGAAAATAAAGCATGCTTTTGTTTATCTGATTATTTTTCATTCTCATATGTTCTGAGCCATTTAGTTTCCAGTATTTTTCATTCTTTCTGTGTATGTATACATATAATTTAGAAATGAATTCTATTAGAGTGCCGAATAAGATTCTAAGTGATCAGTTAATCGCAAGTACTAGTAAAGACGTAAGAATTCTGTTAGATTACCTACGCACGACTAACTTGATAGACAATGAGCAAGTCAATTTTACACGAGAAATCTTGTTGCGGCACTTCATTCCGTCTTTTGAAAAAAGATGGAAGAGTGAGTTCTATAATGCAGATAAATTTTCTAAACTGAACAGTGCATGGTTATCATCTGATTCCATCATATCATTGGATCCCACAAAAGTAGGCAGAAGATCTTCAGAAGATTTTGAAACCAGTTCCAAATCGACTAAAAGAAGGAAAACACTCTCTCTTGTTGACTCATATTCTCAAATTGAAACTGAAAATGGCTTTTTGAATAATTTGTGATAATTTCAAGGACAAATATGGAGCCATGCACTTTAGAAGAAGCTATTTCTCTAGCTGAAGACACAAAATTGACGAAACATCAATATGAAACTATCAGACTACAAGCTAAAGCACATAATGCTGACATTTTTCCTCTTTATAAAAGTCTTGAGGAAGCCAAGAGAGAGTGTCTTCCTCCCGAAAAAAGCATAACAGTTACAGAGTCTGGGGTGAGGATTGAATTGCTCTCGGAATCATTTGGGATTCCCAACGCGATATCCTTACCTACACGGTTCGAGCCATTGACGCTCAAAAAACTTCCACCAAGAGGAAGCTTCTATCAGAAATTTCAAAAATCTTCGATCCTCTCGGACTTTTGGGGCCGGTGGGTCTCTACGCCAAAGTCTTGATACAAGATTGTTGGAAAGATATAATCACTTGGGACGAGTTACTTCCTCAAGACATTCATACCAAATGGCAGTTACTGACTGATCAGCTATCATGTTTGCAGAATTTTTCGATGCCGCGAAATTTCTTGTGCGAAAATTCAGTCGAAATCGAAATCCATGGTTTTTGTGATGCATGTCTTCATCGCTACGGAGCATGTCTCTACATTACATCTCGTGATGCGAAAGTTACTGTTACAGTTAACCTGGTTTGTACTAAATCTAGGGTGACTCCATTAAATGGGGTCAGAATTCCACAGCTAGAACTTTGTGCAGCTCCAATTCTCAAAAAACTATACGTCGAAGCAAAGGCGCAATTCGAGTTTCCGATAAACCGAGTGACCTTCTGGTCAGATCCCACAATCGTATTGTGTTGGTTGAAAAAGGCTCCTCATTTGCTGAGGACCTTTGAATCGAATAGGGTTGCCGATATCCAATCTCTAGGAGAACAAGTCCAGTGGAGACACATCAGATCGGAAGATAATCCGGCCGATTCACTTTCTAGGGGACAGCTACCATCAGATTTCATCAAAAACAAGTGTTGGACCACAGGCCTCAGCGGGTTAGCTCAACCTGAAAGGGAATGGCCTAGGTATATCGAACCATCGTCGGTGGATGTGCCTTGTATGATGTCGAAGGCGGTGCATATCGAACTTGCAACCGATCTCTCGACAGAAGGTTTTTTTGGCAGCTTTGCGCAGATTTATCAGTCGAAGGGGTGTTCCAGAACATATCTATTCGGATAATGGTAGAAACTTCGTAGGGGCTGATAGAGAACTTCGTGAGATTTACGAGTTATTCGTCACTGCCGAATTCAAGCAATCGATAGGAAATTTTGCAATATCTAAACGAATCGAGTGGAACTTTAATCCACCGTTGTCCCCTCATTTCGGCAGTCTTTGGGAAGCAGCTATAAAGAGTTTCAAACATCACTTGAAGCGTTTGTTGAAAGATCAAAAACTAACGTATGAGCAAATTAACACTTTGTTAATTGAAATTGAAGGAATATTATATTCTCGGTCTCTATATGCTCTTTCGGCTGATCCTAATGACCGTTTGGCTATAACTCCTGCTCACCTATTAACAGGTCGACCTTACAATTTTTTATCTGAGAAAAATCTCGTTTCAGTTCCTGACAACAGACTGTCGACCTACAACTTCATCACCAAGGTTCGGCAGGACTTTTGGAATAAGTGGTACAAAGAGTACCTCAACGAACTGCAAACTCGTCAAAAATGGCGCAACTCCACTGAAAACTGAAGGCTGCTACAGTTGTTCTGCTGAGGGAGGATAATATTGGATGTGCAAGATGGCCGATGGGGGTGATCCTCGAGGTATATCCAGGGAGCGACGGCATCGTTAAGAGTTGAAATCGATCAAGACTGCGAACGGCGTGTATAAACGCAACATAACTCGATTGTGTATGTTGCCAATTGCGTAAAAGCTTAAGTCAGCTGACTGCACCAATTTGATTGAGTTCAAGGTTTTTGTATAGTTTGTAAATATGTTGTCGAGTAATAAACCGTTAAAGGTCAAAGGCGACCAATCAGATATGATTTGAGTCAAACTCATTGTACATAGTGTAAATACGTTAGATTTCTTTCGAATCTTTAGTTTAAAGACAACGTCGTATTATGTTGTGAAGCGATTTCGAACATTACTTCATTGTGATCAGATACCAAATCATCGGAGCATTCCCTCCAAAGGAAACTGACTTCAGTATTACTAATGTTAACTATCGTTCAAAGTTTACGTAGTTTATAGTTATAGATTAATATTATTTCTAAGGTTAAACGTATATTTATATTCATTCTTATTTATTATAGTTAGGTCTAACTCTGCTTCGTTCCGTTGAATGTAATTCAACTCATTCCGCAGCGTTGGCCGGGAGCATGTTACGTCGTAACACTTGTATCGTGAATTGATCCACGCTGTATGAATCTCTACGCGCGAGATTATAATTCGAATCTTTCTGAAGGTAGACGGGAGGGCGCGAAGAGAGAAAGAGAGAGAGAGAGAGAGAGAGAAAGAGTGTGTAAGGGCGTGCGATCGACGTTGGCTCGCCGCTCAGTTGCGCCAGTCGTGTACGAACTATCGATCAATCTCGGTTCGTGCGGAGCTCCGTCGCGTCCGATCGCCTCTCAGGCAATTATCTCCAAAGGCCCACTGAATTCAATCAAGCGAATCAGGATTTTTTCATAACGCCACTGATTCCTACAGAAGAAAATCAGGATGTATCGAAATCTAATCAAAACTCTACATCTCGAAAACAAAAAAGCACCGTGGCCGCGAGTGTGTGACGCCAACGCCGCACAGTGGGGTGAAATCGGAAATCAAGGTTCAAAATGACATTTAGAACGCAATTTTGCACCGATTTTAGTTTTTTTTTTTTTTTAATTCAGAACTAAATTCTTTAAAAAATGGTGAGAGTAGATTTTTTATTTGTTTGTTTATTTAATTTTTATGTTAATGCAAACAACGGAAAAAATGTCGATTTTTAAAATTTTATTTTTTATCTTCTAGATAAAATTTTTCTTATACGTCTCGTCCCTTAAGTTTAATGCACAAGGGTATCGGAAAGAAAAAAATGGTTAACTTGCATGTTTAATTGTTATAAACAAATTGTGTCAATAAATAATCAACATTAGAGGTTATTCGCCTTTCAAGTATATTTCTGCCCTGCAATCGCTAGCTTTTATCGTTAAAATGTAGCGTCGACATGAAAATTTAAGAATACTTGTTATTTGTTTATTTTATAAACAAATTATATAAACGAATGCACATTTTGGGCAATTTTAAGCGAGAAGAAATCATTTTTTCTTCTGACCTTGCTGAAATTACATTGCCAATGATTTTTTCTGAAAAAAAATTTCCAACCCACCAATATTTGTTTATGTTATAAACAAATTATATAAACAAATGCACGTTTTAGGGTAATTTAGGTGAAAATAAATCGTTTTTTCTTCTGTATTTTCTGACATTATATTGGCAATAACGTTTTCTGGAAACTTTTTTCCCACCCATCAATATTGTTTTGATAAGGTAAAAAATAATAATAAGATGGTTATATCACATAAAGTTTACCCAACAAAATAAGGGGGACGTCGCTGATATGGTGTCAGGACCGCGGGGGGTAGCAGCCTCCGATCCTACGGGGAGGATCGCGAAGAGCGTTCAGACTGCTGGAGTCGCCTTGCCCTCCGATCCTACGGAGAGGACCGAGAGGAGCGCTCGAGGTCAGTCTCAGCAAAGGGGAAAGGGAGTGTCGCCGGTGAAGGGCGAGTGCCGTCAAAAGCAGGGCCTCCGATCCTATGGTGAGGATCGCGAGGGAGGGGGTCAAGTTGACTGTATCTACAGCGGTCTCCGATCCTACGGAGAGGATCGTGAGGAAGGCTTGGTTTACTTTAATTGAATCGTTTTCCGATCCTACGATGAGGATCGTGAGAAAGGGTAACGACGGTAAAGGGGTAACTTGAGTGAACTCCGATCCTACGGCGAGGATCGTGAGGGTGGTTTAGATTAGCTAAATTCCATATTCTCCGATCCTACGATGAGGATCGCGAGAAGAGA
>CAKNXH010063663.1:0-32875 GCA_932178445.1 Andricus quercusramuli | reverse complement strand
CTACGATGAGGATCGCGAGGAGAGATCAGACTTAATTAAATTTGACCGTTCTCCGATCCTACTATGAGGATCGAGAGAAAGGGAAACGAAGTTAGAAATAATGAGATTCTTAAACACGATAAAAAGAAACTAACCGAAGGGGCACTGATTAGAACAAAATACTTACATTCTTCCTTTCCGAAGGAAGCACCTTCGGAGGCGGCGACGACATGTTAGGGGGTTTCTCGAGGATCCTCCTGGAGTCTGGGTGGGACCTGTCGTTAATCCGTTGAGAGGGGGGGGGGGGGTACACTCAAAATAACAACTCTGAACTTTCCACTAAACCAAGAATTGTCTTTATTCGTCTAGAAGCAAGGGCGACTACACACATTCGGGAAGTTCGTTCCGAGAACAGAAAAGAAACCACCCTTATACCGAACTGAAACTAAAGTCCCGCACGGAAAAAGACACCGGGCAGCGGTGTCTTCCGCGAACCGGAGGATATGCCATCCGATGGCAGGGGTTGTAGGCAGAGCGAGATGCTCGCCGGGTACCGGTCGAGGACCAACTGACGAACTGACCGCGGGACTGAACCTCGTCCCGGGGTCCGCTCGTCACGCCGCGCATGGCGTAACTTAATACTAACAGAGGGAGGGGGAGCACAGCGCACCAATATTTAAACTCTACTACGGGGGGAAGAAAGGACTGAGAGCTGTCATACTTTGGAAGGACAACGGAAAACCCGAAGCCACCATTGTTTTAATAATTGGTGGTTTTGTTGTGTAACAGTTTATTTTATAAATAATTTATATAAACAAATGTACATTTTTTGTGTTTTTAATCGAAAAGAAATAATTTTTTCTCCCGACCTTGCTGAAATTACATTGCCAATGATTTTTTCTGAAAAAAAGTTTCTAACCCACCAATATTTGTTTATTTTATAAACAAATTATATAAACAAATGCACATTTTAGGGTATTTTAGGTGAAAATAAACCGTTTTTTCTTCTGTATTTTCTGAAATTATATTGGCAATAACGTTTTCTGGAAACTTTTTTCCCACCCATCAATATTGGTTTATTTTATAAACAATTTATATAAACAAATGTACATTTTTGGTGTTTTTAATCGAAAACAATTTTTTTTTCTGACCTTGCTGAAATTACATTGCCAATGATTTTTTCTGGACAAAATTCTATACCCCATCAACATTTGTTCATTTTATAAACAAATTATTTAAACAAATGCACATGTTACGCTATTTTAGGTGGAAATAAACCGTTTTTCTATTCTGACCCAGCTGAAATTATATTACCAATGCCAATAATGTTTTCTGAAAATCTTTCTGCCATCCATCAATATTTGCTTATTTCGTAAACAAATTATTTAAATAAATTCACATATTTGGAGTTTATACGTTCTTAAGTTTTTAATCAGAGTGCTATATTAGCGAGTTCTTGAACCCTCTAAACATCCAAGTTCAATAGCTCGATAGCTTCTGGATCAAGGATACTTTCTGTATGTTCCCACTTTTCTCTCAAATGTGCTAAATACGCATCAGATGAGATCAATAACTTGTGGATCAGATCAGTGTTGGTTGCATGCCGGCTGACTTTCCGCGTATGATGCTCACGAATCACTGGTATTTTTTAATATAATTTTTTCGTAAAATAGACAAATATTGATGGGTGGCAAAAAGTTTTTCAGAAAACATTATTGGCATTGGCAATATAATTTGAGCTAGGACAGAAGAAAAACGGTTTATTTTCACCTAAAATAGCCTAAGACGTGCATTTGTTTAAATAATTTGTTTATAAAATATACAAATATTGATGGTTTATGGAATTTTTTTCAGAAAAAATCCTTGGCAATGTAATTTCAGGAAGGTCAGAAAAAAAATTATTTCTTTTCGCTCAAAAACTCCAAAAATGTACATTTGTTTATATAAATTGTTTATAAAATAAACCAATATTGATGAGTGGGAAAAAAGTTTCCAGAAAAAGTTATTGCCAATATAATTTCAGAAAATACAGAAGAAAAAACGGTTTATTATCACCTAAAATACCCTAAAATGTGCATTTGTTTATATAATTTGTTTATAAAATAAACAAATATTGGTGGGTTAGAAACTTTTTTTTATAAAAAATCATTGGCAATGTAATTTCAGCAAGGTCAGAAGAAAAAATTTTTTCTTTTCCCGTGAAAACACCAAAAATGTACATGCCAGTAACAGCACACAAGATTCTCATACATGGAGCCAAAATTATTGAATCTGCTTTCCTCCCCATTGGTCAATTGACGGAAGAAGCTCAAGAGGCGACCAACAAAATGTTCAGGCATCTACGAGAGTTTCACACTCGAAAATGCAGCAGAGAGGCTACTAATAAAGATCTTCGACGGAAATTGCTGATTTCAACTGACCCAAAAATTGTAAATCAGAGGCAAAAATGGAAAAAGAAAGTAATTCTCCTAGATCCTGAGGCTCAAGACTTGCTTAAGACGTAAAACGGAAGCCTGGAGTAATATTTTGGCAATGAAAGAAGAACTTGCTTCAGCATTTTTTTGTTTAATTTTCATTATTGAATTAACTTTTGGTATCGTTGCTCTGGCAAATTGAGGCAAGTGAGAAATTTTTTACTCAATTTTTTTTTTTTTTACCATTAAGCCATTTCCCTTTCGGCGAGCCTTTAGGAGTAGGCGTGACACTACCCGATTCGGGTAGTGTTTCTAGGTGGATAGTTTCTTGTAGTAAATAACTACAAATGTGGGCCCACCACACCCACGATAATGAAAAATACTTTTTCCCAGCCTTTTCTTATTTGTTATACAATTTTTTTATGACAATTATAAATATTATTGTTCGGTTGTCTCTTGTAGTAAAACTGCCTCGAGCTAGCTAATTATAAGTACAGACCAAAAAACGGTGTTTTTCTTCAAAACACATACAAGTGCACATTTTTTAATGAAATTTGTTTATATTATTGTTAATTATTATTTAAATACGAAATATTTCCATGGTAGTGATGTTATGCGATGAATTACTTACAAGATGAGGAAAAATGATATAAAAATAATAAAAATTGCGTAAGTGAAGAACTTTTAACAAATTATTTGTTTATTAACAAATTTTTTTGTTTATTCCTCGCTATTAGATAATCTTATAGTAATGTTGCACTATCAAATTGAGTTGATTGCGAAACTGTTTACTCTATGTCTAAGAAGCCAGAGGACTAAACTCAAAAAATTGTCATTTATTTACCATATATTTGGCTATTTATAAAAATCTGGAGATCTTTTTCAAAAATCGGCCTCCACAATTCTCTCCGGAATTTTCTCAGCTTATTTCTAACAAAGAAATATCTAAATCGGTCCACAGATTCAGCAGGAATCGCATTTTGAACCAAAAAATGTACTTTTTTCCCACTGTGCGACGGTATGCTAGAGTTGAAATGACACCGTCTTGACATGCCAAAATAAAACTCTCCATGCTCGTCTTCAATCCGGGTGATTGGAGGAAAGCAAACGTTAGCTAATACGACATCGATTGATCCTCCACATTTCTATGGAAGATGCCGTGCATCCTCGTGTCGAGGAGCTGTTCGCGGAAGTTTTTCTCCAGAGCTTTCTTAATCCGGTCCTTCAAGAGTGAGTACTCGAGATGGATAAGATTTGATGCATTTTGCTCACCCCTGATATTGAAGTCAAGGCCGAGTGTTTCAGCAGCCTCCTCTGCTGATTTGTACAGTAACGCTCCTTTGCCCACCATTTCGTGCTTTCTGACCATTTAAAGAAGAGGGTCTCTTCCATTTGCGACTATATGTGCTGTACCCAGAATAATCATGTTGTGAAGACATTCAAGATTCAGTATTCCGCGACCACCTTGACTGCGTGAGATGTAGAGTCGCGTAACAGAAGGTTTAAGGTGCATGGAAAAAATAAAAAAATATTTTTGTAAAAAGCACTTCTACAATTTTTTAAATTGCATATCAAAAATATTCGAACATAAACCAAACAAAACATTCTGAAAAAAAGTCCAGTAATGTTATTTTTTGTTAAACTTCTATATTAATGGAATATAGAACATTTTGTAGATTCGACAGTTGTAATTTATCAACATTTTTTGTTGAACCGTTTTTACTATATTTTCCATGCTTAACAACTCCTGAGTAATGAAAAAATGATTTTTTTCGTACGAATGAAATTTCAAATTTTAGGCAAAGCGCTTCCCGATTTTTTTGTGAAAAATATACGCGTACTATGTAAGAATAATATTCCGCAAAAAGGTTTCTAGTAATTTATTTCTTAGGATAAAGTTCGGTGAGGCTCGATGTGCGCTATTATCAAATTTTCTGATATTCAAGAAGAAAGAAAAATGTTGAGTGCTGACAAATTATATTAATTTGTTTATCATATTTGAATTGAATATATATGTATATGTATATATAATTTAAAAAAAGTTGAACAACCACCGCAGGGCAAAACTACGAGCAACTGCCATTTAAAAAAAAAATGTCAATGGCCCCCAGTAGAACCACGGTAAAATACACCTATGGCCACGTCTCACATCCGTGAGATGGGTCATCATAGGGCACGATGAAATCACAACGACAGGCCGGCGAAACCCTCGTGTGTCTTGAGGACACGAAGCGACCCAAGGGTGACAGCTTTCTGCATCCATCTCGCAAGTACCTTGGCATATTTTTGGCACGCGGGTATGGCTGTAAGGTTACGAACCAGTGATAATTTCGCACCTCCGAGAGCACCTATCACAAGGACAATTACTCGTACCGAATATTTTGGGTACAGTCGTTGCAGCTCTCTTTGAAGGTCTTGATACCTCTCCTCTTTTTCTTTCTCCTTTGCATTGATGTTGTATTCGCACGGAGCCGAGAATTCGATCACGAATATAGTTCGTTTCTCGAAGTCTTGGAGAACAATGCCAGGCCTCGAGTGCGCAACGGAGACTGCTGCCCGAAAATCGTAGTTCCAGAAAATC
Source organism: Andricus quercusramuli (assembly GCA_932178445.1). Taxonomy (NCBI): domain Eukaryota; kingdom Metazoa; phylum Arthropoda; class Insecta; order Hymenoptera; family Cynipidae; genus Andricus; species Andricus quercusramuli. Next base: position 27,901 of record CAKNXH010063663.1, on the reverse strand, counting down.
TGGCATTTCTCGTTTCGGACAATTGACTCTATATCCCTTGGAGCGTTCGGCAGGGCAGGGTCGCGACCAACACCGTAAGAGCGACAAAGGTGGTAATAAAGTACTCTCAGGGCCGCATTATGTCTATAGATATGGGTAATATTCACGAAACTGTACACTTTTGCAACTAAAATCACAAAATTTTTAACTGCAGTTTTTTTGCGCAGTGAATATTTTTTTTACTTTGAAAGTACATTATTTACGAAAATGAGGCATTATTTTCAGTACAACCTTGTAAAAAAATTTATTATAGACACTTTTTCAAAAACTTCACATGACGGAGCTGACACTGTATTATGGAGCTGACCATTTGTATGAATGAGTGTGTTTTCATTATGAATAGACTTGTCGATTTAAAAAATACATTGGATTCTATTCCCTCTTCATATACTATACATTTCTTTAGTATATTTTAATAATATAAAGTGCAAAACAAAAAATTAAGCACATTAAAAGTAAAGCATATGATATATATTATAAATACTGAGCATGAAATATCAAATTATCAGAGGTTGATAAATAATTACAACTTGAAGTACATTTTTTTACATAAAATGTGGATGAGCAAACTTAATTTCTCCAATATTCGCTGCTTCAAAATTAAATACAAAAGTTATAGGTCTGTAGAAGTGACAGGTAAAGAAATTTTCAGTCTATTTAAAAAATACAAAAATATAATTTATTCAAAATAAACTATACAAAACAGAACTTCAACATTTTGATGATTAAACTACACATATTTTAACATTTAATGATAACTCTAGTAATTTATTTGGCCGCTCAAACACAAAAAACAACATTTTTCTAAAGATTATAATACTCTTAACTAGAGTTAATGAGCAATATGGCGATTTATTTAAAGGCCTTTATTTAACTTAAAAAATGTTAAGTTCATTAGATAAAACTGAACTGGGTAATTGCAGAAAGGAGATAATAACTTGTTTCTACCTCTTTTTCATACGAAGTTTTTTTGATCGAACTGCTGAGGCATCAATATTTGCAGATTTTTTTGGTTCTTTTTTATATTTGAGACTCTTGGATTGTACACTTTTTCCCTGAGTTGTAGGTTGCTCATTTTTATTATCTGCTTTACTTTTTCTTGATTTTACACATATATTTTTGGATATAGTGTAGTTTAATTGTCCTTTTGAAAAATGTTCGCAAACTTTACCAGCAATAAGGGTGACGTCCCATGGCAGCGTCAATCTTGGCGGAGAACGCAAAACGTCAAATCACTAGATAATTCAGCCAATGATATTCTCATAGTAATCCACAGAAACACAGTCATTGGCTGCAATGTCTGGTGATTTGCGGTTTTGCGTTTTACGCCAAGTTTGACGCTGCCATGGAAGGCCACCCTAATAAATCTGATTGGAAACCGTAATATTTTCATTATGGAGCTGACCATTATGGAGCTGACATTTATAACTAAACTTACATTTTTCTCTTGAATTTTTTAACTTCTACTTTTTTCCGCACACCGGCAGTTTGTGCCTAGACTGTAACTGTAAATAAACTCAACATCACTGATAAACTTCATTTACTTTAAGCGATTTGTTGCATTTTGGAGCTGACCGGCTTTTTTGTACGGACTGTTTTGTAAACAAACCATCACAGTTGTCGAATGATTTCGAGTAAGAAAAATTCCATCGAGCGTCGGTTAGATAGTTTGAGAGTCAGTCTTCGAAATAATGTCAGTAAATAGCGTTTAAATGATCCACGAGATTTAAAAATCGTGAGAAAGTATGATAAACAAAATTATTTGAAATATGATGTGACAAAGTGCATCGCTTTATTTAGAAACTTTAACAGTCATTTCTGTAACATTGTAGCGCACTTAAAAATCAATTATATACTTGGATTCAAATAATATAGATACTGGAAGGTAACATTAACTTAGTGAAATAAATTTTATGGATTTGCGCAAAATATTTTAATTTGGGACCATTACGGAGCTGACATTTTGGATATTTTTTACGCAATATAGTGTAAATATTTATTAAAAGGTGCACTTATTTCGTGGTAAAAAATTGAATAAAGTTATTGTACGATAAAATATTACAAGTCTAAGACTTGGTTCGACTTTTTTCTATGTGTAATAGCCGAAGCCGCAAAGGTGTACAGTTTCGTGAATATTACCCATATACGTTGTTCCTGCGTGGGTCGGACACCCCGATAGTATGTGTTCTAGGTACTCAGCGTGTGCATGACACGCTCTGCACCTATCACTGGGAACTTCTTGACATAAAATGCGGGTGCGATATGCTAAGGTGGAGATTACACCGTCCTGGCATGCGGAAATAAAGCCCTCTGTACCTGAATTGAGCCCTCATGATTTGAGGAAAGCAAAAGTTTGCTCCTTCGACAAGGACTGTTTTTCTACATTTCTGTGAAAGTTTCCGTGCATATGCTTGTCGAGTAGCTCTTGGTGAAATTTTCCAACCTCTGCTTTCTTTACTTCGGCTTTTAGACGTGAAGCATCTAGATGGAGTAATGCACTTTCTTCACTTCTGATGTTAAAATTCAGGCCAAGGGTCTCGGCAGCTTGCTCCGCGGCTTTGTAAAGGAACGCTCCTTCGCCAATCATCTCGTGGTTTCTGACCATCTTTAGGAGAGGATCTCTGCCATTCGCAACGATGTAAGCTGTACTTAAAACAATTCGGTTATGAAGACACTGGAAATTCAGAAGTCCGCGTCCGCCTTGACGGCGTGAAATGTATAATCGCGGTACTGACGAATTGATATGCAAGCTTTTATGCATATGCATGATCTTACGCGTGGCGACATCAAGCGTGTTAGGCAAGCATGTTAGTCGCAGATACCTTGTTCAACGCCGACAGATGGGAAGACCAAATCTGTCGAAGTAGATGAGATGGTAAATCTAGTTTTCCAAACAGGCATCAATCTCTCTATGAATCTCACTATGTGTGGATGTACCTTCAAGCTTTCTTCAAGCTCAATTCGTCGAACAATCCTGTTGTTTAGGACAGCTGTAAAGATCTTATACAGTGTGTTCAAACAAGTTATTGGTCTGTGATTCTCTGGTTTGGACAAGTTGCGTAACAGCCGTGCCGAAAGCTGAATGGCACCTGGGTGAGGTGTCTCAAACGGTCATTCTGGGATACCGGGCGACCTCTCAGAGTATACAGCCTTATCCTTGCATACGGGGCTCTAAAATGAAGGACGAACCCTTTTCCCTAGCTGCTCATGGGAGCAACAATGACAACACCAAACATAGTACTACTAAATGCGATTCAAAACAATCGAACGCGCAGGGCTCCCGACAATGGGTAGGACAACAATGCCGAATACCCTAGAGTTGGGCAGAGTCAATGCGATTCACCGGCAGAATCTCATTACATTTGAGGGGACAGATCGACTGAGGTTATACGGCGCGACTGCATAATCTGTGGTGCGAGAAACGCCCAGAGCTCTCGAATTTTTCGCATAAACGTCTGCGAAACCGTGCCGAGGACCTCCAGAAAAGGGTTTATATAAGCGGAGCGCCTAGTCAACCGCACTTAGAACAAGCCGGCAACAGAGAAAGAGAGGCGACACTGAGACCAACCTCGAACAGGCATCTAATAGAGGAAGAACGATGCTTCAGGACCCGGACAAACATCAACATTCAGGTTTCTCCCAAGCCCAAAGACCTGGCTGAACTGGATGATGAACTTCGTGGAGATTTTTCCGAAGAATCCGACCTCTGGACAATCAATTGTGGCGTGTACAATGCAGCGAGCGCTTTGGATGTTGCAAACCGTAAAACAGAACTAACTGTTGATCATAAAACCAAAAGACGAATGCATCAACTCAGCAGAAAGATAGGCCGGGCAAGACAGGACGCGTCCTGCATTCAGTGTGTAATTAACTACACAACATCTGGCAGGACTTTCACTGCCAAGGTTCGACAGTTGGCGCACGAACTGCAGATCTGTCATCACACAATAAACAAGTCAAAGCTACTGACCATGAGATAGCATATTGTTGACAGAGTGCGAGTACTATCTAACGCTAGGAGAAGTCTAGAGCGGAGAGAGAGGTGGGCCAGAGATAATCAACAGTTTTTATCTGACCCACCTGAACACTTCCAAGACCCTCTAGTTAATGTCGACCATCCGCCCAAACCAGAGGAGGTCGAAGCATTTTGGAGAGAAGTCTACGAAGTTCAATATCCACTTGAAGAATGCTCAAAGAGCATAAATAGCTTCAAGGAGCTGTGCAATGCCCTCATAAAACCTGAGGAGTAATGCACACCTATCACTACGTAGGAGTTGAAAAACTTATTAAGAGGCATGAAGAACTATTCCGCTCCGGGTCCAGATAGTATCAAGACCTTCTGGTGGAAGAGATTTCCTTCAACCGACCAGCATCTGGCCCGAATTTTCACCTCATATCTAAAGTCGGAAGAGCCTATTCCGGAGTGGTTGGTGAAAGGGCGCACAGTGCTCGTGTCGAAGACGGGCAACTTAGCTGACCCTGAGAATTATAGGCTAATAACTTATCTGAACACACTGTACAAGATCTTTACAGCTATCCTAAATGATAGGATTGTTCGGACAATTGGATCTGTGTGGCGAGAGATGTATGAACAACGTGGCTCGAAGAAAGGCGTAGCAGGATGTCGGGAGAACCTGCTCATTGATAGATGTGTCTGTAAAGACGCAGCATCCTATCAACGATCTTTATCGATGGCCTAGATTGATTACCGGAAAGCTTTCGATTCAACCTCCCATAGTCTTATCATTATTATTATGAATCCAAAATTCAGTTCTTTCGAAAAAGCATATTCGAACAGCTCAATATATGAAAAAGAATTGCATAGAAAGGCCTCAAAATATGTTTCCAAAAAAACATTTTAATCGGCTCATTAGAGACAAGTATATAACTAGAGGAAAAAAGAGAGAGAGAATTGGAAAAGAGACAACATCCACATATCGTGAGGTGCATAGAGAGATTAATGCCACATTAGAAAACCAGATTTACTATCTCATCTGGGAAACATCGTGTGATCACTAACAGGATCACCTTTCAGAGAGGTGTGTTTCAGGGCGATACCATGAGCCCTCTTCTCTTTTGCCGCACATTATTGCCACTATCTCTCGCTCTTCGCCATTCCGAAGGGTACCTCTGCAGCAAACCTGGAAACCGAAAACATAAGGTCACTCATGTATTTTACACGGATAATCTTAACCCGGCGTCATGGGGTTTGGGTCTGTGAGACCCAGCAAATTTTATTTTGCTTGAAGTTCGGTTACTATGCGTGCAACGTTGCTGCTCTTCTCAGTAGCTGGAGCTGCTGAGTTGTTCTAAGCGTTGCAGGTAACACATTAGTCTAGTGGCGACCGCACTGAGAGTTAGACGTGCACAAAGTTGAAAAAGGTCACGAGACCCATCCCTGAATTTGATGTAGCAATTTTGTGCCATTGTGTATACATATGATTTTAATTCTTTACAATGTACACTGACCCTTCACAATTTTTTAGCTCGAAAATTGTCGCAGACGTGCTTCTGCCCCCCGCCACTGCGACACCTCTTGTCCATGCTCAATAGCAACGGCTCGGAATGACCTCGAACGGTCATTATTAATATGATTAAAACATAATATTATGTGATATTTCACTTTTATTTATTTACATGAATACCTAGAAAAATAAACCGGATTACATATTACCTTTTTTATTAATAAAGTGCTGGTATAATCAAATCTAATAAGCGGGTCTATATGACCCACCCCTACGTCCGTGTAACACTTTTCCACTCCCATGAAGCCGGGTTAAGATCTATGCTAGAAATAAAGAGAAACTACATCTAGCTCTGAAAATTGTCAAAGAGTAGACTCAAGAGATTGGAATGGAGTTTGGGTTAGAGAAATGCGCCAAGGTTAATTTAAAGAAAGGAAAACTTAATGCCATCCCCGAAGATTCTGAGCTTGTTGACCGAAACGCTATCAGACACCTTTGCGCTGGAGAGACCTATACATACCTGAGTGTGCCACAGAGCCGCATTCAGGACGTGACATCTATAACGGATACTTTCCGATGCAGATACAAACATCTCATCCGACGGATATGGTCTTTTGAACTGTTGGCGCGGAACAAAGTATTTGCAACGAATATGCTTGCCGTACCAGTAGTCCTCTATACATTTGGAGTAGTTCCATGGACGAAGGACGAGCTCAGATCCCTCGACATCGGGTCCCGAAAGGTTATGCACATGAACAAAAGGATGCACCTTAAGTCTTCCGTTCCACGACTTTACATCTCACGCCGTCAAGGTGGTCGCGGAATATTGAATCTTGAATATCTTCACAACAGGACTATTCAGGGTATAGCACATATAGTCGCAAATGGACAAGACCCTCTTCCTATAATGGTCAGGAAACATTAAGAAGTTGACAAAGGGGCGTTTCTGTACAAAGCAGCGGAGGAGGCTGCTGGAACACTTGGCCTTGACTTCAATATCAGGGGTGAGCAAAATGCATCAAATCTTATCTATCTCGAGTACTCACTCCCGAAGGCCCGGATTAAGAAAGAACAGGAGCAAACCTTCCGCGCAAAGCTCCTCGACAAGAGGATGCACGGAATCTTCCACAGAAATGTGGAGGATCAGTCGATGTCGTATGAGGTAATGTTTTAAATCACCCGGACTGAAGTCGGGCACGGAGGGTTTCATTTTGGGCTGTCAAGACGGTGTCGTTTCCACTCTAGCATACCGTCGCCACATTTTGAGCCAAGCCATTCCCGATGATCGAACGCGCAGTGCTCCCGACAATGGGTCGGCAAACAATGCCAATCATCCTAGAGTTCGGGGTGCTAAAAATAATTTAGATGGAAACACGACGACGAACCGGTGAAACGCCCACATTGAGTGGACGGTTCAACTCAGGTATGACGTGCTGGAATGCTACAAAGCAAGCATTATCCCTGTTCGCGGAGGCTTTATGGCGCGTATTCACGATTTCAGTACATGGAGAAACATTAACAAGCAAGTTCCTCCTAAGCCCCAAGATCTGGCTGAAATGGATGCCTCCCTTCGTCGAGATATCTCGCAAGAGTCCCACCTCTGGACCATCAATTGAGCTGCCGGATCGAATAAGGGCACATAAAATTATTTCGCCGAGAGTGGGAAGGCCCCTGGAGGCTTTCTGAAACATTTTCGAATTTTAATTTTTGAACACTATATCTAGATGTAGAATTTCATTGCGCATCTTTTTTTCCTCAGGCAAAAAGGTCTAGCTTTTTTAGTTTTCCAATTAAAGCCAAAAAACTAGCTGTTTGGGAAAAATCGATTTTAATTCGTTTTTCACTCCAACTTGTGCTCAGTCAGTCAGTTTTTGGAATTTTTCAATAAAAATTTCAGAGAATGTAGATTAAAATGTCCTTTGACTGTTACAATAAAAGGGATTAAGGAATTTATTTCTAAAAAATTGTTAATAATTGTTTTCTGACGCTTGGCGCACATTGGACTTCTCTAACTTCCAGCGTTTCGTTTATCGAGCGAATTTTCAGCAACAGAAAACTTCAAGCGAGAAAGTTGTTAGCAACAGTACAAAGAAGTTTTCTGGAAAATTTTAGCCTAATCGAAGTGATATTTAAGAAATTATTAATGTGTCAAGTCGCTAGCAGCTATGCGACTCGCGCGCGGACTGTAGCGAGAATCTCAGATCCGATTCTTAATACAGTTCACCGGCGCCAAAAATAAAAACTAATTAAGAAATCAGGTAATATCAAATTATTATGAATCATTAAATAAATATACATAACATTTTATTAAAATAATTTATTTTAATTTAAAGTCTTTTTCTGTTATATAATTAACATTAATTTAAAAATTTATAGACGTCTTTTATATAAATCTTAGGCTTTCTGAACTTTTGATTTCTAATGAGATCCTTGTTCATAAGACTTCAAACGTTTGCAGCAGAGTTTAACTGGCTCAAAAACTTCTGCATTCTGGACTTTATTTGAAACAGATATATATTCTTTACCCTGAAAGAAAAAAAAGGAAATTTCGCTGATAAAATGGTGACGAATCGTTCAATTACTGATTATTACTGATTTTCAATGAAATTTCACTGATTCAAATTCAAAAAAAATTTTTTTAGATTATCAATATTACAAAACGAACCAAAAACAAGTGCACTCTCTCGATCTCTCACTTTTTTCAATTTCACGAATTTAAAGCATTGAAAAATTCGAGGAATTAGGGTGAATCTCAACTATTAGATGTTTATATTTAGTTTTACTTTTGCACAGTTCATCTCAAAAATAGAACCAACATGAAATGAATAGAATATTTTACATTATTCAAATTTAGTATTTATTCATTCATAATACTTTTATATTACCTGATTTCTTGATTAGTTTTTATTTTTGGTGCCGGTGAACTGTATTAAGAATCGGATCTAAGACTCTCGCTACAGTCCGCGCGCGAGTCGTACAGGTGCTAGCGACTTGACACGTTAATAATTTCTGAAATATCAGTTCGATTGGGCTAAAATTTTCCAGAAAACTTGTTTGTACTGTTGTTAACAACTTTCATGCTGGAAGTTTTTTGTTGCTGAAAATTCGCTCGATAAACGAAACGCTGGAAGTTAGAGAAGTCCAATGTGCGGCAAGCATCAGAAAAAAATTATCAACAATTTTTTTGAAATAAATTCCTTAATTCCTTTTATTGTACCAGTCAAAGCACATTTTGATCTACATTCTCTGAAATTTGTACTGAAAAATTCCAAAAACTGACAGACTGAGCACAAGTTGAAGTGAAAAACGAATTAAAATCGATTTTTCCCAAACAGTTAGTTTTTTTGGCTTTAATTGGAAAACTAAAAAAGCTACAACTTTTAGCCTAAGGAAAAAAAGATGCGCAATGAAATTCTACATCTAGATATAATCTTTAAAAATTAGAATTCGGAAATGTTCCAGGAAGCCTCCAGGGGTCTCCCCACTCTCCGCGAAATAATTTTATGTGCCCTTATTCGATCCGGCAGCTCAATTGCTCAGTTAATGGTGCTGTGAGAGCTATGTTAATATGTGATTGACTACATAACATCTGGTAGACCCTTCACGGAAAGGGCTCGAAGGTTCACCCAAGAACTAAGGATCTTGAATCACACATTAAAAAAGTCAAAGCTGCTGACAATCAAGCAGCATATTGTTGACGAAATACGGCTGTTATCTGACGCAAAGAGGAGAATACAGAAGAGGGAGAGATGGATCAGAGAGAATCAACAGTTATTCGCTGAGCCATCACGCCTCTTCAGTGATCCCCCTGTTTTTGTAAAAAATCCACCCAAGCCCAAGGAGGTAGAGACTTTTTGGAGAGAGGTGTACAAGATCCCGAAAACATTAGAGTTGAAAGAAGATACTGACAATATCATCCGCTTCAAGGAGTTTGGCGACAAGCTCATAAAATCTGAGGAGGAATGTCCATCAATCACTGCCGAAGAGCTGAAAAAAGCACTTAGAGGCACGAAGAACTTTCCCGCTGCACTATACTCCTGCCGAAAAAAGGCAACATGTCCAACCCAGAGAATTACAGGTAAATAACTTGTTTGAACACACTGCATAAGATCTTTACAGCTGTCCTAAACAACAGGATTGTTCGACGAATGAAGTCTGTATGGCGAGAGATGTACGAACAACGTGGCTCGAAAAAAGGTGTAACAGGCTGTCGAGAAAACCTGCAGATTAACAGGTGTGTATGTAAAGACACTGCAGCCCATCCGCGCGTCCTGTCAATGGTTCGGATTGACTGCCGGAAAGCTTTCGATTCAATCTCTCATAGACTTATCATCTGTATGTAGGAAAGCTTGAAGGTACATCCACATATAGCATCTCATCCAGAAATCATCGTGTGACAATTTCCTCTCAAGGTGACACCATGAGCCCGTTGCTTTTTTGCATCACACTTCTGCCTTTATCTCTCGCACTACGAAATTCTCCTGGATACCTCTGTGGCGACATTAATTAGCGCGAGCGCAAGGTCACTCATGTACTTTATATGGATGACCTGAAGATCTATGCCGCTGGTAAAAGCAAACTTCAAACTGCTATAAATATCGTCAAGAACTACACAGGAGAGATTGGGATGGACTTTGGTTTGGACAAGTGCGCCAAAATTCATTTGAAGAAAGGAAAGATTACTGGCGTTCCCAAGGACCCTGAGCTTGTGGATATAAGTGTTATTAGACATCTTAACACTGGAGAGACCTATGCATACCTGGGCGTGCCTCAAAGCCGCATTCAGGACGTAACATCAGTGAAGGAGTCTCACGGAAGCAGATATAAGCATCTTCTTCGACAGATTTGATCTTCCAATCTGTCGGCGTTGAACAAGGGATCTGCGACTAACATGCTTGCCGTCCCGGGTCTAGTCTACTCGTTTGGGGTGGTTCAATGCACGAAGAACGAGCTTAAGGCCCTTGATGTCACCACACGTAAGATCATGCATATGCATAAAAGCTTGCATATCAATTCGTCAGTTCCGCGATTATACATTTCACGCCGTCAAGGCGGATGCGGACTTCTGTATCTCCAGTGTCTTCATAACCGAATTGTTCTAAGTGCAGCTTACATCGTTGCGAATGGCAGAGATCCTATCCCAAAGGTGGTCAGGAACCACGAGATGGTTGGCGCAGGAGTGTTCCTTTACAAAGCCGCGGAGCAAGCGGCTGAGACCCTTGGCCTGAATTTTAACATCAGAAGTGAGGGAAGTGCATTACTACATCTAGATGCTTCACTTCTAAAAGCCGAAGTAAAGAAAGCAGAGGCTGGAAAATTTCACCAACAGCTGCTTGACATGAAAATGCTCGGAAGCTTTCACAGAAATGTAGAAAAACAGTCCTTATCGAAGGAGCAAACTTTTGCTTACCTCAGATCATCAGGGCTTAATTCAGGACAGAGGGTTTTATTTCCGCATGCAAGGACGGTTTCATTTTCACCTTAGCATACCGTGACTGCATTTTATGTCACGAAGTGCTTTATTACCATCTTTGTCGCTCTTATGGTGTAGGTCGCGACCCTGCCCTGCCGAACGCTCCAAGGGAGATAGAGTCAATTGTCCGGAACGAAAAGTGCCAAATTTTCTGGAACTACGATTTTCGGGCAGCAGTCTCCGTTACGCACTCGAATTCTCGGCTCCGTCCGAATACAAAATTACTGTAAAGAAGAAAGAGAGGGAGGAGAGGTATCAAGACTTTAAAAGAGAGCTGCAACGACTGTACCCAAAATATTCGGTACAAGTAATTGTCCTTGTGATGGGTGCTCTCGGAAGTGCGAAACTACCACTGGTTCGTAACCTTAAAGCCATACCCGCGTGCAGTTGGTTTCAGTGGGACCCTGCGGTGGTTGTTTAGCCCTTGTTTTGAATTATATACATAATTAATAAAATGATATAATATGACATATCAAATAATAAAAAATAATCAGAGTGGCGACTCGGCGGTCGATTTCAAATTCCCGGTCATTTCCCGGCTTTTCCCGTTGAAGTTTTTCAATTTTCCCGGTCAACTAGAGGTAACATCCATATCTGTCGCTAAACGCGAACATTTACTTTAGTTCATGACGTTCATTATAAATATCCTTCAACACATCACAGCAAAAAATTGCAAAATATATAAATTTTGAAACAAATATTTAAATTTTGCAGTAAAAAGTATCATTTTTTATCAAAAAATGGAATAGTGAAACTTTTAGTTGAAAAAATAAATTTTCAACAAAAATAACGGATTTTCTAGAAAATAGTTCAATTTTCAAACCAGGCGATGAATTTTCAACTGATATACTGAATGTTCAACTGAAATAGTTGAATTTGAAAGCAAAAATATGAGTTTTCCACTAAAGCCATGGAAGGTCTCGGACTCACTTCAGAGATAAAAAATAGTGTAAATATAGTCTAAAACTTTGAAAAAATAGTGTCATAATATTTTGCATGCATTAAAGCTTTGTGTAGTCCGAATGAAAATGTGTATAGTCGTCTAAAATCAAAAAGTGTGAAATGGAAAATTAACTTAATTTTTTAAGTAAAATTTCCAATTTTCTGTCCTAATATTTGAAAATTATTAAAAATAAATGCCAATTTTTATTTAAAATATTGTTCTTCAATCCACAAATGATAAAAATTCTTATTGATTTATCCAATTTTTCTAGTTAAATCCTAACTAAATTAATGGAACCCAATACGAAAAATCTTACTTTTTTGGTTGAAATTTTATTCTTTCCGGTTGAACAGTCTGCGATCAAATTTTGTGTGCAGAATCCATCGTTTTTGGATAAGAATTCACCTTTTTTATTTAAAAAAATTATTATTTGATTCAAAATGGAATTATTTTGTTGAAAATTCAACAATATAGTTAAAAATGTATGCCATCTGTATAGTTCAAAATCAGTATTTTTGGCTCAAAAGTGAAACAATTTGATTGAAATTGTTCTTCTTTCTCCAGTAACAATTTTTTTTTGATTGCAAAATCAAATATTTTGTTGAATTTAGTGATTTTTTTCCAAATTATAGCAAAATAGTGTAATCGCTCAAAAAAGTGTCAAATTTTAAGTTAAAAAAATGCATGTTCAACCAAACAGATGAATTATTAACTACAACTATGGAATATTTAATTGGGATAAGTTACATTTTTAGTTAAAAAAATTACTTTCCACAGAAAAAACTAGCTTTTAACAACAAAAAAAACTATCTTCCAAAAAAATACTTACATTTTCAAACAAAGTGATGATTTGCCGACTAAAATTGTGAATCTATAACTGGAATAGTTGAATTTTAAACCAGAAATATATATTTTCAACTAAAATGATGAATCTTTAACTAGAATAGTTGAATTTTCGACCAAAGGGATGAATTTCCAACCGAGAAGATTAATTTCTACCAAAAAGATGAATTGTCAACTAAAAAAGATAAATTGTCAGCCAAAAATAATATATTAAAATTTTTAGTTTTTTCGAAAACGAATTTTCAACAAAATAATTAATTTTTTTACAAATAGTTGAATTTTTAAACAAAAAAGACGTATTTTTTATAAAAAGGTGAACATTTTTAACCAAAAATATAAATTTTGAAACAAATGTTTGAATTTTCTGCCAAATTAATTGAATTTGTAAACAACAACAAACAAGGTGCCCACTTTCCGGAAAAACAGGGAAAACACGGGGATTTTTTTTTATGAGGAAGTCACAGGGAAACACAGGGAAAATCGACAACCATTGCGCTTAGAGATTTTTCTTAGCTCCATCTTCACGGAGAAAAATGGAATTCGAAAAATAGGAACTGAGTCCTGTATTTCGAGCAAATTGGTTACAGGATGAATTTTGCTAGAAGAGTACTGTGCGCCCAGCGCTCTATCCAGAAGGAGAGTCTACACTGGTAGCCTGCAGTGGCTACCTACAGTTTAGGAATCAGTCCCGACTCAGTCGGCAAAGAGGCTCGAAACATTCATCGTGGATGCCGATTACTAAATTACAGTTTTCAGTCCTGAATTTCTGAACACGATCCAAGATGATTGGGATGCACGTTTAAATTTCCGGTCCTTAAAACTTGTTCCTAAATCCGCATTTTTCTCCGTGTTCAGCCCGCAGCAATAATTCTCAGAACTTAAGTAATCTCCGAGCCCTCAGTTCAAGGGGAACGAATTATGTTCTTAATTCTTGCAGAATTTAGTGCTTATATACTCTCGCATTGTTGCCTTCCTAAAATAATAACCGAAATTTTGTTTCCATCACTCCAAATATCCCGATTTACCATTATCATTGCAAAAAATGGGCTTTGAAAGAGACAGGTCTAAAACAGTAAAAGACAGGAACAACTCAGGGAAAGCACAGGGAAAAGAGGAAAAGGGAACTGGTGGGACCAAGAAGATTAAATTCTACCAAAAAAGATGAATTTTTAACTAAAAAAAATAAATTGCCAGCCAAAAATGAGATATTTAAATTTTCAGATTTTTCGAAAACGAATTTTCAACAAAATTGTTGAATTTTTACAAAATTGTTTAATTTTTACAAAATTGTTTAATTTTTACAAAATTGTTTAATTTTTACAAAATTGTTAAATTTTTACAAAATTGTTAAATTTTTACAAAATTGTTAAATTTTTACAAAATTGTTGAATTTTTAAGCAAAAAAGACGTATTCGCTACAAAAACGTGGAAATTTCAAGCAAAAAATATGAATTTTGAAACAGATATTTGAATTTTCTGCCAAATTAATTGAATTTTCAACGAAAACAAATTAATTTTTACTAAAAAAGATTAATTGCTAACTAAAACTTGAATAATTAAATTTTAAGTTAAAAAAATTCATGTTCAGCCAAACACATGAATTTTCAACTAAAACTATGAAATATTCAATTGGAATAAGATACATTTTCAGTAAAAAAATTTCTGTCCACAGAAAAAACTAACTTTGAACAACAAAAAAAACTAACTTTCAAAAAAACAGTTACATTTTCAAACAAAGTGATGAATTTTTAACTAAAATTGTAAATCTTCAACTGAAATAGTTGAATTTTAAACCAGAAAGATGAATTTTAAACTAAAATGACGAATCTTTAACTAGAATAGTTGAATTTTTTACCAAAGGGATACATTTTCAACCAAGAAGAAGAAAGTTGGTTCAATTATAGGGATAAACCCGGGAATTATTTGAAATAAGAGATAGAAGAAATGTATAGTTTAAAGAAGAAAAGTATATATTGTCGAACCCCAAACAGTATTAGGCAAATTCGGATTACAAGTTGAAATATAATATTCGCAAAAAGGGCCTGAGTCGGATAACGAACCAAACTCAAGGCTGTTCAGAATTGATCTGCTCTGCTCTGATTCATCCAACATCCACCCTCGTCTTCTTTGTGGTCCCATAACCACAAGCTCGCTGATCCCACTCCTTACATAGTTAAACACTCACGCACACTTATCTCACGTACAGTTTCTCCCATGCCTCTACATAATAATTCATGTGAGATGGAACTCACCATCTCCACGTGAATTCTTGAAAAACCTAGATTTGAAACTACGTCGCCCCAAACGTCGCAGTGCTTGAGCCTCCGTCGCCAGTTAATGTAAACATTCGCGGTCCCTAACGCCCGGATATTGCCCTACAAATTAACCGCTGTATATACAAAGACCACTTATAATCTAAAGCGTTCTTAACCCACTTTGGTACATGAAAGAATGCAGATATTTCAATCTAAACATTTATCTGAGTCTTTAGTGTTTTTAAAATTGATTACGCCTAAAATAAATTTATGACATCCTTTCTTAAATCTGAATATTAAATGCTGAATAATATCAATTAATGTTCAATCGAGCGACTTTTACAGAGCTATTACTTTCGTAGCACATGAGAGTTTCTTCATCTCCTAAAATTCAACGTCTTATAATCGATTCTTTTAGTCCGAGACCG
The DNA here is from genome assembly GCA_932178445.1 of Andricus quercusramuli. Lineage (NCBI taxonomy): Eukaryota > Metazoa > Arthropoda > Insecta > Hymenoptera > Cynipidae > Andricus > Andricus quercusramuli. The sequence continues at coordinate 12,455 of CAKNXH010063663.1, read as the reverse complement.
CTCAAATATCAGTCAAAATCATAAAGTTGGAATATTTCAGGTAAATTTATGGAATCTGTGCAAATTGAATTTCTCCCGCATGTAATGCCCGGAGATTGATTCGCGCGCGAATTTCAAAAATGGAATTCATACCATCGATGTCCGTTGAACTTCGCCGCCGAAAGGAGTCAGAGTCCTTGCTGTGAGAAACTAGAGTTCCCCTCGCGTTGTGCTGAAAATCTTAATAAAAACGACTATAATTTAATTTCAAATGTACAAGAGGAAAAGACAATGAGAGTAGAACAACCGTACGGTTTTAAGCTCGGTGATCGAGTGTTGATCCTTGCCCACGCAGGGGCTGCTATGGGTCCTCGCCCCTCCACCAAAAGGGGGTTAGGTTTTGGGCTTGGGCTTCTTCTTCGTTTTGTTCACTTCTGCACCATAGCATACTTCTGTTTTTCCCTAAACTCCTAATACTTGAAATACACATTCTTGCCCATTCTAAATTATTTTCTAGCTTCAATAATTAAGTTCTAACTCTAACTCGCTCTTACTTCTATTTTTCCCTAAACTCCTGATACTTTAAAAATATATGATTGCCTTTTCTAAATTATTTCCTAACTTTAACAATTACGATCTAACTCTTAACTCGATCATACTCATCAAACATGGTTCTATAACAGTTTAATTTAGCATACATCCATTGTTTAGTTGAAAGTGAATCGATAATTTTATAAACAAATACAAAAAGGTTAATAGAGTTTAAATTTCAATTAATTATAACCTAAACTTCTAATTCTTTCAAAAATATCTGCTCGCTTACTTTCTTAATAATATTTGATTCGAACTGTAATATTTATCTTATAATTTATATAATAATCTAATAATAATAATAATAATGGTGGTGCTTCCTGAATATAAGTGCCAATCGATTTGACTAATAACATGATGATCAGAAAGTTTAATCACAGGTCGATCCCAAACTAATCTATAATTTATGAAAATCTAACTGCAAATATATAAATTACAATTCAAAGTTCTGGATTAAATCATATCAATTGGCAACGGCCATACCACGCTGGAAACACCAGTTCCCGTTAGATCACTGAAGTTAAGCAGTGTTGGGCGCGGTTAGTACTTGGATGGGTGACTGTTCGAGAATAATACTACTGCGTTGCTGTTGGCGGTCGTGGGTGTGGTGAGCCCACACTTGTAGTTATTTACTACAAGAAACTATCCACCTAGAAACACTACCCGAATCGGGTAGTGTCACGCCTACCCCTAGAGGCTCGCCGAAAGGGAAACGGCTTAATGGTATAAAAAAAAAAATTAACAGGTGCGATATATAGAGTGGGATGGAGGTGATCGCTTTCGTAATGGGGTTAATTTCCCATCACAACCAACAGTCCCTGCTGAAGCTCGTTAACATTCACGAATTTTTCAGAACAAGTTTTCCCACGCTTTTCCAAGAATTTGGAGACGAAAAGCTAGCGGAGTCGATAAAAAAGGGGGCCTTCGACTTGCGTTGCAATCTATTGAAAAAGGTTTTCTCGAGAGGGTTGGGTTTTATGACTTAAACATGTGCGTCAGACTTGGCTGGTCTCAAGTATCTGGAAAGTCTGTTGTGGAACGGACCCCACAGGATGGGCTTTGTTTCCCTGAACCGAATACTTCAAAGGACCAAGCTCGTAAAATTCTAAAGAGTGGGCACTTAATATACATTTTTTACGAGGGTCTGGAATTTGTAACATCTTTTAAAAAACACGACTAAAACTTTTCTGAATCATGGAGACAGGAAACTGGATTGTAGAGAAGAACAATTTTTCATTAATTTCAATTGGCGCGCGGGGCGCTGGTGCACTAGGCGAATTTTAAATTTGAATGAAAAATGTAACTTGTGATTTTCTGTTTTATTTTGTTTATTAACAAGTTCGTATGATTGGCGAAAGCAGTAATATCAGTGTAATTTAAATGAATAATTTATTTATTCTTATAATAATAGATGTGGTCTCGAAAGAGGAACAGTGCATAGGTGACAAAAAGATTCCGCTGTGAACTCGTTGATAATAATTTTGAAATTTTCCTTAAAATTGTTTATTGACTTATTTACAAATCTTATCTGAACGTAAATTATAATAATGGTTTAACTCATTATTTAATCATATAAAATTATGGACTTGTACATATTTGTTGTGTTGTAACTTACAAGAAAAATATGGAAATGACACATTACGTAGAATCATATAAATAAGATAAGTCTTGAACACCCTATTCTCGATTTATAGAACAATAATATTACTCGCATTCTGAGAATCTAAAACGCCCTCAGAAAAGAAAGACTGATACTTCTAAACAACTTCTATTTTTTTCTTAAAAAGGAAAATACAAATTTTGCTATTAGTAGAGAAAAAATTATGATTGGAATATCTTGAAGAAGAAATGTAAATTTCTTTTCGAAACTATAAAAATCTGCAAACCTTGGGATTCTGCGTAATGCGCCATTTCCATATTTTTCGTGAAATAATATCAATATACGATATAAATATAATAAAAAGAAATCAAGAAATATATATATATATATATATATATATATATATGGGGCATTTTCCGTGAAATCAGCCACCCCCTCCTCACACTTACTTTAATGTTTGAGATAAATGGACCCTATAGGGCTTGAAATTTTCGTCGAAGCTTCTTATTCTTAGTGCCGTATGGCACTTTATGATTTTCATGATAACGGACCAACAATGGCCGCCAAAGGAAAAAAACTGCTGAATTTAATCTCTTCTTTTTGATCTGATTCTTACAAAAACATAATTTTCAATCTTGCAATCCACTTTTGAAGGGTTTTCGTGGTCACTGATTACGAATTTTGTATTCTTTTTTAAAATTCCAAGATGGCGAATCCAATATGGCTGCCGAAATGTGTAAATAGTTATTTGTGATACAAGTGCGTAAAGTAGGTGATTGTGTGCGAGTGTGAATTGTGCAGCATAAGCCGGAGGCTCGAAGTATGAGTCGATGGTTAGCGCACGAGCGAAGCGAGTGCGAAAACGTAGACGAGTGCTTCGAACCGCAGGCTAATGATGCAATCACACGAGTTACCAATCACCTACGCGCACGTGTATCACACGCTATTTTTTGCAACGCCCGTCCGAAAAAGTTGTTAGGAGGTGGTAACGAAAAATATTAATTTTATATTGCATAGAGTTGATTAAAGAAATAAAAAGAAAAAATTTTTTTCAATGTTTGAAAAAAATTATGAAAAAAAATAGTCTGGAAAAAAAATTTTGTGCACAAAAATTTGCGAAAAAAAAATTTGTGAAAAAAAATTTTTGGAGAAAAAAAATTTTCAAAAAAATTTTTTTTTTTTTTTAAACTTGTTGGAACAAATTTTTTTGGAAAAAAATTATTGAAAAAAAAATGTTGACGATTATGCTTTTTTGCCCCCCGCCCCCCACCAGGGGGGAGGGGGGCTTCGAAACCCTAAAAACAAAACTTCAATCATTAAAACATTTGTTCAAGTTGAATGTAAAATTATTTCAAGAAGATACCCACACCAGTGTCTAAAGTTACCTATGCCAGTGTCTAAAGTACCTCATCTCGAATGTGCGCATGCGCAGCTTTTTCACCAGTGTCTAAGGTAAGCCATCTGCAAACTCCGCATGCGCGAAAATTTTTTCGCGCACAGTCTGCTCAAATAAGGTCCTTTAGGCACCACCTACATGCATGCAAACGTCAACTTTAGAGGTGGGTGTTGCAAAAAATCATTTTATGTCATAAAAGTACGAGTTGGGTATGCAATAAAGGTTTTTCGTGGTCGCTGATTACAAATGTTGTATTCTTTTTCAAAAATTCCAAAATGGCGAATCCAAGATGGCCGCTGAAAAGTGTAAAAATCATTTTATTCCATTAAAGTACGAGCTGGGTATGCAATAAAAGGTTTTCGTAGTCGCGGAATAAGAATTTTGTATTAGTTTAAAAAAATTCCAAGATGGCGAATGCGAAATGGCCGCTGAAATGTGTAAAAATCATATACAGTAAACTTCCTTTTATTTTAAGGTCCTTGAAACGTACCCGACCAATTATTTTAAAGTTGGAGGGGTCCCCACCTCTACCGCGATTCGGCAGTTTATTTTTATCAACGACGTTCATTGGCTGCCCCGGCCTGTATCGCTGCGCTTGCGCTAAGACACTTTTTCAACTGCGCATGTACCGAAAACCGCGGTCCATTTAAAATTAATAAGTACTATCAATATTAATTCAGACGAATACATCAAAAAATCCCTAGAACTGCTGGCCCATGCAGTTTCTCAGCTCAAGGGGCGAGCAATGGTGGCAACTCTCGCCTTTGAAGGACCGCGTACGCGAATACATACTTCAGTATATTATTGCGCAATATTATGTATTCCAATTGAAAACGGTTTAGACGGTCCTGATTTACACAGTTGAAAAAGTCTTGGTCGGTTAGCATGTGAGTGTTTTTCAAGTGCCTTTCAAGTGTTTTTGTTGACATACGACAATTTGCCAACTAAAACTCAATATAATAGATTAAAAAACTACTCAAATATTTCGCGGAATAGTGAGTTTTTCAGCATGGCTTCGCGGCAATGCTAGGCGAGACGTGGAAAGGACAGTCGTCAGGAAGGTTAGCCTAAAACACGTGTTTTTGGACTGCATATGAGGTTTTATTCTAAACACGAAGGTACGTTATAAAGGTCTCGATAGTAATATTTTTCAAGTGTTTCGCGAAATACAATCAACTATCCTAAATTTGAGGTGTGAGTACCCGGATCGGATCAAACTGATCTGATTTACTTTTACGTTTAGCATGCTTTTTCGAAAACGTCGTGAAACGTATTCCCATGACGTCGTGAAAAAATACTCAATTCAAGGCTTCCCGCTCTTCCGGCAACTTTTTTTCATTGGTTAGCTACAGACGCGGAGGAGAGTGTACAGGGACCGTGGTGGGAGGTGACGAAACTGCGCAACTTAAAATAAGTGCGTGTAAGGGGGTTAAAATAAGTGAACTTTAAAATAAGCGATCTTTAAAATAAACGGAAGTTTACTGTATTTCATACATTCTGTAGTGCTACTGAAAGTATCCAGAAGATATAGCATTGACTTGTGTGTTTATGTGCCGTCGGCATTGCAGTTACCCAATGTGCACCACGAGGAGGTTGCGCGAAAGGTCTTGAACATCACTTGGCCCTGAAAAGGGCCGGTTCATATATTTGCAGTTTCTTATCTGATTGTCTTTACTTGCCTTTGTACATTGGCAATTTTATTCCATCCTTTTCCTTTGAATACGTTTTCATTTATACATTTTTCCTGCAATTAACGGTAAACCCATGGTGCTTAGAAATTTCTTATCAAAGTAAAACACATTGATTTTTTAAAAATGTTTTTCACTCCACTTAGAACGTGCTTCAGATATTAATATTGAATAATTTGGCTTGGCAGTAAAATTTGCTCTGTAAGCTTCTCTTTCAAAGTTGGCGCCTAGACCATTGTACGCACTCTTGCCATGAGCAGCTGTAAAATAATGCCACTCAGCTTCAATATTGAAATCTTCCTTGTGAAAAACCGAATTCGCAATCTGGAATCTATTTTTAAAGTGTTGCTTAGCTCCGTCAGTCATAAAAATCATCAAAATTAAAGTGTGAGGAGGGGGTGGCTGATTTCACGGAGAATGCCCCATATATATTAATAATTATATTATTTTATTAAATTTATATTATCAGGGTGGCGACGTGACCTGGAAATGACCGGGACTTCTACCGACCGGGAAATGACTGGGAATTTAATTTTAAAAAACGGATAATTTACTTATGGTGGCAGAAAAATTCAAGCTTTCATTATTTCAATAATTTTGGTCAATTTAGAAAAATGATTTTTACTTTATCTGCAGCCGCAGATTTTTCAGATTATCTCAGTTCACTCTAATTAAATCATAATTTATTATTGAACGTTGATTATTTTCCATTATAAGAAAAACCTTTTGCAATTTTTCGCTCTGTGAGATCTTTTTCGCTGACTTAAGTTTGATAATCGAATTGTTGATATTTCAAACATAGAGAAACAATCATTTTCTCAATTTGTTTGAAAAATGGATTCATCGTTTTAATTTTAGGACAAGGAATTTTCGTAAAGAAATATAATTTCACTTGGACCAGGGAATTTTTGATGTGGGACGGGAATTTTTTAAACGAATTATAATTTGGATTTAGAAGAATGGAATTTAAAAGAATCCCTGTTCCAAGTCAGAATTTGTCACAATTTGAAAGTTCCCTCTCCCAAATTTTAGATGAAGAAAGTGCTTCAAGTAGTTTTTAGAGTTGCATATACATACGTAAATATATTGAAAAAAAAGAGTTAAACAACCACCGCAGGGTCCCACTAAGAGCAACTGCAATATAAAAAATTGTTAATAGCCCCCAGTAGAACCGCGGTAAATCACACATGGTCACAGGGCACGACGAAATCACAACGACAGGCCGGCGAAACCCTCGTGTGTCTTGAGGACACGAAGCGACCAAAGGATGACCTATCACGAGGACAATTACTTGCACCGAATATTTTGGGTACAGTCGATGCAGCCAGTACTCCTAACGCGGGCACCTTGCACTACTGCGCATGCGATGCATAAGGCGCTTCATTGGCTGCCGTTCGCACGCTTCTTTGAAATGTTAAAAAATACAATTTTCTTATTCATTATTCACAATTCAGAAATAATTTTTTTAACATGTTTAAGTGCTACGCGGATGGTTTTCAATATATTCTGAGCATTAGGTTTTCAAAAATAAAAAAAAAAAGCTTACATTAAATAACATGATATTCATTAATTCTGGAACATTCATTTTATTTTTCAACCTAATGCTCAGAATATATTAAAAATCATCCAAGTACCACTTGAACATGTTAAAACATAATTATTTCTAATTATCAATGATAAATTTAAAAAATTGTATTTTTAACATTTCAAATAAGCACGCAAACGGCAGCCAATGAAGCGCCTCATACATCGCATGCGTAGTAGTCCAAGGTGCCCACGTTGGGAGCACTGGTTGCAGCTCTCTTTTAAGGTCTTGATACCTCTCCTCTTTTTCTTTCTCCTTCGTAGTGATGTTGTATTCGGACGGAGCCGAGAATTCGATCACGAATATAGTTCGTTTCTCGAAGTCTTAGAGAACAATGTCAGGCCTCGAGTGCGCAACGGAGACTGCTGCCCGAAAATCGTAGTTCCAGAAAATTTGGCACTTCTCGTTTCGGACAATTGACTCTATCTCCCTTGGAGCGTTCGGCATGGCAGGGTCGCGACCAACACCGTAAGAGCGACAAAGATGGTAATAAAGCACTCTTATAAGGGGTCCTTTAGGTCTGCTTTTTTTGGGTTGAATTGATACTCTCCTCAATGAAAGGTAAGTACCAGAGTTTTTCTGAGAAAAATCAAGAAGACGCAATTTTGACCCATTTTCGAGAAAAATGCATTTCGAAAATTGCGATGGTCATCGAGCCGGTTTCAAAGTATTTCGAATCGTGGGTGGCTCCTAGTAGAGCACTCGGCTGATAGGCGGAAGGTTGCGCGTTCGATTCTCTCTATCCATACTTTTTTTTATTCATTAAAATGCTTGTTTATTCTATTTTTGAATAACATTTGATAAAATTATACTATTTAATGATTCTTTATTCCTTATTTTCAATAAAAACTCTATTAATAGTACTTTTATTACCACTCATTTGGACAATTGTGCATTTTATTCAAATTCTTTATTCTTCAATAGTTTCCAGTATCTATATTATTAAATTAGAGTAGGAACAAAGTGAAAAATACACTTTCAAGACACCTCTGATTCTTGTTAGTAAATATCTATGAAATGAGTCACTACATCCACTGGCATTTCATATTTATTATTTAAATTTGTATTTGAAATACTTCGTCCCAACTTTCATTTAATAATATGGATACTAGAAACTATTGAATAATAAAGAATTTTAATAAAATGCACAATTGCCCAAACGAGTGGTAATAAAAATACGATTAACGGAGTTTTGATTGAAAATAAGGAATAAATAATCATTAAATGGGATACTTTTTTCAAATATTATTCAAAAATGGAATAAATAAGCATTTTGATGAATAAAAAAAGCATGGATAGCGAGAATCGAACGCGCAACCTTGCGGCTATCAGCCAAACGCTCTACCAGGGAGCTACCGACTCTTCTATATACTTTTACACCGGCTCAATGACCATCCGTTTTGGAATTTTTGAAATGCATTTTTCTCGAAAATGGGTCAAAATTGCGTCTTCTTGATTTTTCTCAGAAAACCACTGGTATGTACCTTCCAGTGAGGAAAGTATCAATTCAAACAAAAAAATCAGACCTAAAGGTTCCCTTGTTAGGGCCGCATTATGTCTATAGATATACGTTGTTTCTGCATGGGTCAGACACCCCGATAGTATGTGTTCTAGGTACTCAGCGTGTGCATGACACGCTCTGCACCTATCACTGGGAACTTCTTGACAAAGAATGCGGTCACGGTATGCTAAGGTGGAAAATCGTCCTGGCATGCGAAAATAAAACCCTCTGTACCTGAATTAAGCCCTGATGATTTGAGGAAAGCAAAAGTTTGCTCCATCGACAAGGACTTTTTTTCTACATTTCTGTGAAATGTTTCCGTGCATTCTCTTGTCGAGTAACTGTTCTTGACATTTTCTAACCTCTGCTTTCTTCACCTCGGCTTTTAGAAGTGAAGCATCTAGATGGAGTAATGTACTTTCCTCACTTCTGACGTTAAAATTCAGGCCAAGGGTCTCGGCTGCTTGCTCCGCGGCTTTGTAGAGGAACGCTCCTTCGCCAATCATCTCGTGATTCCTGACCATCTTTAGGAGAGGATCTGCTATTCGCAACGATGTAAGCTGTACTTAGAACAATTCTGTTACGAAGACACTGGAGATTCAGAAGTCCGCGTCCGCCTTGACGGCGCAAAGTGGACCTTTTTTGAAATTCTGTCTCAAAATCGTAGAACTTTGGATCGGAATGACCTAGAGGGATATTTTTTTTTAATTAAAGAAAAAACCTTTCCGAATATAGAAAAATAATAGAGAAAGTCAAACAAAAAAATTGTGACCTTGAAAATCTGTGTTGAAGATGGAATTTTTGGCAAAAAAAAATCGTTTATTGAATACCAAAAATGCTTAGATTTTACATTTTATGTGCTATACATGTTTTTATATAGATTATTGCATGCCCAATCTCAATCTGACATTTAAATCGTTGTAAGACAAAATCCAAAATGGCGGATCCACTACGGCAGACTAAAATTGTAAAACGAAACCTATTTGACTAAAACTTACTACAAGGTGGTTTTTCAGGTCTCTGATTACAAATCCAAGGTCAACATTTAAAAATACAACATAGCGGACCAAAATTGTAAAAAGAAACCGATGTGACTAAAATTTGCTACAAGGGGGTTTTTCGGGTCGCTGATTTCAAATCTGGGGTCAAAATTAAAAAATTCAAAATGGCGGATCCAATATGGCGGACCAAAATTGTAAAAGGAAACCGATGTGACTAAAATTTGCTACAAGGGGGTTTTTCGGGTTTTGCCCATCCAATCTTCTTGTTCAGTTGATGCAAGCGTCTTTTGGTCTTTTGATCCATCTTCGGTTTAGCCTTCGATTTACAAGAGCCAAAGCTTTCGCAGCACCATAAACTGATCATTTGATAGTCCAGAGGTCGGGCTCTTGCGAGATATCTCCACGAAGGGAGGCATCCATTTCAGCCAGATCTTGGGATTTAGGAGGAACTTGCCTGTTAATGTTTCTCCCTGTACTGAAATCGTGAATATGCGGCATAAAGCCTCCGCGAACAGGGATAATGCTGGCATCGTAGCAGTCTAGCACGTCATCCTTGAGTTGATAAGTACACTCAATGTGGGCGTTTCGCCGGTTCGTCGACGTGTTTCCATCTAAATTATTTTGAGAACCCCGAACTCTTGGATGATCGGCATTGTTTGCCGACCCATTGTCGGTTGCTCTGCGCGTTCGACCGTTTTGAACCGCATCTGCTTTGGTGTTTTGGTGGTATCATTGTTGTTCGCACAAGCAGCTAGGGAAAGGGTTTCAGCGCGGACGTTACGCCTCCGCTTAGGGGTTATTCCATCGGCACCATCCCTGGAGAAATGTCAGCTACTGCTTATTAACATATATAAGTGAAGCAATGTTGGGCGCGGTTAGTACTTGGATGGGTGACCTTCCGGGAATACTACTAACTACGTGCTGTTGGCATGTCGTGGGTGTGGTGAGCCCACACTTGTAGTTATTTACTACAAGAAACTATCCACCTAGAAAAACTACCCGAATCGCGCACCTTCTGAGAGATGATCGCGATTTCAATACAAGCAGGAACACTAACATGCAAGTTCCTCCTAAGCCCCAAGATCTAGCTAAAGTGGATGCCTTCCTTCGTGGAGATATCTCACAAGAGTCCAACCTCTGGACCATCAATTGCTCAGTTTATGGTGCTGTGAGAGCTTTGGCTGATTTAAATCGAAGGCTAAAACCGACGAGGGATCAAAAGACCAAAAGACGCTTGCATCAACTGAACAAAAAGATTGGATGGGCAAGACAGAATGCGTCCCAGGTTCAATGTGTGATTGACTACATGAAATCTGGTAGACCGTTCACGGAAGGGGTTCGAAAGTTCGCTCAAGAACTGACGATCTTGAATCACACACTAAACAAGTCAAAGCTGCTGACAATCAAGCAGCATATTGTTGAAAAAATACGGCTGTTATCCGACGCAAGGAGGAGAATAAAAAAGAGGGAGAGATGGATCAGGAAGAATCAACAGTTTCTCGCTGACCCATCGCGCCTCTTTAGCGATATCCCTGTTTCTGTGAAAAGTCCACCCAAGCCCAAGGAGGTAGAGACTTTTTGGAGAGAGGTGTACAAGATCCCGAAAACACTAGAGTTGAAAGAAGATACTGACAATATCATCCGCTTCAAGGAGTTTTGCGACAACCTCATAAAATCTAAGGAGGAATGTCCATCAATCACTGCCGAAGAGTTGAAAAAATCACTTAGAGGCACGAAGAACTTTTCCCGCATATTCAAATCATATTTGAAGTCGGAGACGCCCATTCCGCAGTGGCTGGTGTTAGGACGCACTATACTCGCCGAAAAAAGGCAACTTGTCCAACCCAGAGAATTACAGGCCAATAACTTCTTTAAACACACTGTATAAGATCTTTACAGCTGTCCTAAACAACAGGATTGTTCGACGAATTGCACCTGTATGGCGAGATATTTACGAAGAACGTGGCTCGAAACAAGGTGTAGCAGCCTGTCGAGAGAACCTGCTTATTGACAGGTGTGTCTGTAAAGACGCTGCAGCCCATCTGCGCGTCCTGTTAATGGCCTGGATTGACTACCGGAAAGCTTTCGATGCAACCTCTCATAGACTTATCATCTGTCTGTTGGAAAGCTTGAAGGTACGTCCACACAATTTGCTACAAGGTGTGTTTTCAGGTCGCTGATTACAGATGCAAGGTCAGAAATTAAAAATTCAACATGGCGGATCCAACATGGCGGACCAAAACTGTAAAAGAAAACCGATTTGACTAAACTTTTCTACAAGGGGGTTTCTCGGGTCGCTGATTTCAAATGATGGGTCAAAATTGAAGAATTCAAAATGGCGGATCCAATATAGCGGACCAACGTTGTAAAAGGAAACCGATTTGACTAAAGAATGCTACTCGGGGTTTTTTCGGGTCGCTGATTTTAAATCCCGGGTCAAAATTAAAAAATCCGAAATGGCGGATCCAATATGGTGGGCCAAAATTGTAAAAGGAAACTGATTTGACTGAACTTTGCTACAAGGCGGTTTTTTGGGTCGCTGATTTCAAATCCGGGGTCAAAATAGAAAAATTCAAAATGATGGACCGAAATTTTTGATATATAATTTTGACCACCATATTGGATCCGCCATTGCGAATTTTCCAATTTCGACCACGGACTTGAAGTCAGCGAACCGAAAAACACCCTTGTGACAAATTTTAATCAAATTGGTTTCTTTTACAATTTTGGTCCGCCATATTGGATCGGCCATTTCAGATTTTGAAATTTTGACCCTGGATTTAGAATCAGCGACCCGAAAAAACTCCCGAGTAGCATTCTTTAGTCAAATCGGTTTCCTTTTACAATTTTGGCTCCCATATTGGATCCGCCATTTAGAATTCTTTAATTTTGACCATCCATTTGAAATCAGCGACCCGAAAAACCAGCTTGTAGAAAAGTTTAGTCAAATCGGTTTCCTTTTACAATTTTGGTCTGCCATGTTGGATCCACCATTTTGAATTTTTAAATTTTGACCTTGCATTTGTAATCATTTTTTTCTTGTAATCCAATTTTCTTGTTCAGTTGATGCAAGCGTCTTCTTGTCTTTTGATCCATCGTCGGTTTCAGCCTTCG
>CAKNXH010063662.1:105792-150766 GCA_932178445.1 Andricus quercusramuli | reverse complement strand
AAACGTTGATTCCAGTTATGATCGCTAGCTTGACCGATCCAGGAGATCGAAACTGGGATCTTAAACTGAAGGAAACTCAGCGTAATCTGAACGCATCGGTCAACAAGACAACTGGAAGGAGTCCTTTTAAATTGGTTTACGGCTACATCCCACGTCATGATTCTACGAGGTTTATACGAGAATTGACGATCGATGATGAAACTCAATACAACCATCCAATGGAACTACAGTCACACGCGTGAGAGAGAATAATCAAGGAACAGGAGAAATATAAGGAGAGGTATGATCGCAACAGGTTACAAGGTGTAACGTATGAAATAGGAGACCTCGTTTTCATGGAAACAGCTCCAGGGCAAACGGGAGATCAGCAGAAGTTTCAGAAACGAATAAGACGACCTCTGATTATCACTAAGATCCTTCCGGGTGACACTTACGGCGTAATGGACAAATTGAAAATTTGTATGTTTTGGTTTAATTCAACAGTTTTTTCCTTTTTCTTGGATTAAAATTAATTATTTTTACTGTAGGACGACTAGGGATCCCACCCGAAAAATACGAAATTGAATTTTTGAGATACTCGGACGCAAATTTTCATATTGCATCTTCTGATGCAAACCGTTGAACCTGGTTCCATATATTTTGAGCCAAATTCGGGTCTTGCATATCCCTGTTTTTCTACGTGATGGTTTCCTGTTTATCTTGAGTATGAAGTTGCAAGCAATTCTAGTAATACTCTCTTTGCATTATTTTAGTTCGCTAGTATGTTCCACTCTTCAATCTGATGTTTACAAAGTGAAATAGTACGGCCGATGGCTTCAAAACAAGACGATTTGGTATTATAATAGGACGCCGAAAAAAGTATGCTCAATTTAAATGGAACCATAGCTTTTACAGTGTTCTTCCGGCATATTTAATGCAGTGATTATGGAAGTGGTACTCATTTTGGGACGGGAGAGAATTGTTGAAGTAAAACTTATTTTGGGATGGGAATGAATTGAAAAAAGCGCACGATCGCACGTACGACTGAGCGGGGTCTGGATCTCTCTCTCTCTCTTTTATTATGCGATCTTCTTAAAACTTATGATGATTCGTCACAAAAAATGTCAAAGTTAACCCATCAAAGTTTCACTTCTGCCGTGTTCCAATTCTTTCTCTGTCTCTTCCGCTAACCTCTGGAATTCTCTGCCTAATGATATAAGAGCCGCTGATTGTTTAGCCACATTCATGATCAGTATTGACCGCCATCTATTGTCTGAACAAGCGTCACTTATAAAGATCTGTATAGCTTCCAATGGTGACACATCTTTTCTGATTAATCTTCAGTCATTTTTATGTTAATAGCTCTTTTATTATATATCGCTCTTCATTTCTCGCACTAGTTCTTACAATCTTTAAAATACCGTAACTGATTATTTTATTTCACATATTTATCGGACTTTTATGATTGTACTTATATTTGTTGCCTTAGAAGACGCTGTCGCAAGGCTTGAATAAACTCTCAAATATTCTTACCTAATCTAAGAGAAAAAGGGAAAGAACGTAAGCAAATATACTTGCCATCATCTAATCAATCAGGTATCATAATTCTCTTGAATTAACACGAAATAAAAACCAATATTGATGAATAATAGCATTGAATATTTTTAAAATACTAATCGGAATTGTTTTAAAATGGTGTGTACATAAAAAGGAATTGTTCACATTAATAACTGACTAAAAGTTATATGTTTTTGCAAATATGGGGGTCTGCTGCGAAATTGAAACTCATAATTTAGCAAAGTAGAGTTTATTTGAAGAAAATTATGAAAAATTAGCGCAATGAACTATAAAATACCGGAAGGCATTATTAAAAAGAAAACTTACGTCTCTTACTGATATTTACTTTTAAAAACTATATTTTATTTGATTATGAGATTTGATTTCGCGGGCGCGTGTGTAAGCTCGTGAACACCTCTTACTGGGCGGTAAACTGTCTCATAGACTTTTTCATCCTGACCGATTTTGTCTTACGGGACCGTGGAATTGTCAGCATTTGCATGTTAAACATACTCGAATAGTTAAGATTTTCTCTGTTAAATTCACAATGCGTGAAGTTGACATATAGTCAAGTTGAAAAGGTCTATTGAATTATTTATTTAGCAGTTGAGCTGTAGAGAATCGTGGTTCACATTTACTATGCTAAAGCTCCGAAGCATTCGGCGATGGCGGCCTACTGCAACTTCCTTAATTTCTTCTGGGGTCAAGTCTGAACCTTCGCCGCTTCGTACGTTTATTTTCGCCCGGCACTTTCCTCGAGAATTGTAAATTCCACTAAGAGTACCATCAGGCTCCAATATTGCGAAAGCGTCTCCATCAGATGTTGTCAATACAATTTGTTCCTGGATTGGCATGGGCCCAAAGACACTACTTCTTAATCTCACTTCAAGTGACGAATCGGGTTGAAAAGTGTATCTTCGAAATTCAAATTGCCGGTTCGAATTGCGCTTGGGAATGAGTCGAATAAGTCCAAGTTTTTCAAGTCCATATCCAAATACCTGATAGCTAGTAGCCCTGGTAAGAGCAGGTCTGGCAGGAGGAGAACTGCACCTGACACGTAGAGAAGGCTCTTGCTCGGCAGAAGGCGATCGGGACCTTACACGTAGAGGGGGCTCGGGCTCGGCAGCAGAATGAAGAATGCGAGGAACAGAAGAAGGCAGAAGACGATGCGGGCGTGGATAATAAAGCTTATTGCCAATAGGGTCAGAGTCGGACTGTGAACTTAATTCTGCAAGAAGAAATAGAGGAATAATTTTTCCTTTAAAGAACATATAGGTATATTGGGATATCATGCATCTCTTATGGAAATATTGTTTTATTGACAATTGTTTGGTATAGGTATAGTAATGCGCTTTTACACACATGCGCCAGAATTTTGGTAGATAAGGCAAATAAATCTGAAACCAATTAATCCGCATTTTTCCATTTTTTATCCCGTGTGTATTGAGTTGTTCAAAAAATCTTTGGTGTTTCTCAAAATTGTCTCGATTTCCCGGAACAAGGTATGACAAAAAAATCCTAACACACTTGGAGGCAAGTTTAGACTGGTGTTCACATTTGGGAGGATACCATATGTGTGCATCTAAATTGCAAACTGTGTGGATGCAGAGAGGGTTCAATCCCAACTATGCACGTCGGTATTTCGACCGTGTAAAGCTGGTCGTCCGTGTAAAGATGGAGTTTAGATAAAAAAGCATTTGGAATAGAATGTGGATGAAACTGAGCAAATTGTTATTTGCAGGAAGTTAAAAAATGTTTTCAAAATAATGATAGATATATTATCAATAGAATTAAGAATAGCCGATAAGAATAAGTCCAGAGTATGAACGACATTCATCTTTCACAATTAGAGGATAAACTGTAGTTCATTCATATTTCTAACAGAGGAAAACAATTTTTAAAATTTAATTCGTTCTCAGAGTGGACAAACACAAATAGAGTTTCGGAAACATAGAAATTGCGGTAGAATGCGGGTTAAATTGGACAAACTTTTGCAACTTGGAGAGTTTGAAAATGTTTTTAAAATAATGATGGATGCATTATATTCTTACCAATAGAATTAAGAATAGCCGCTAAGAATAAGACTGAAGTATGAACGATCTTCATCTTTTTCCATTAGAGGAAAAACTGTAGTTACATTATCTTTAGAGATTATTACCTTACTAGATTGTATTATTTACACTTCGTTAGTTGGTGCAGACAAGGAAAAAAAAATGATTCATGACTTTCAATAAAACTGACGTCACAATTTATATAATCTCCTGTCTATCATAGCTCATTTTGTAACATAAATTCATTATCAGTACTTCATATTTCAACAGAAAACTCGAACTTTCAACAAAATAGTTAATTTTTCAACCAGAGATGAATGTGCAACTAAAATGATACATTTCCAACAACAACAAAATTAATTTTCAACCAAGAAGATTAATTGTTTACAGAAAAGAGGAATTTTAACAAAATACATACATTTTCAACCATAACATGAATTTGTCACAAAATTGTTGAATTTCCTACAAAGTAGAATAATTGCTGACTAACTAATTGAATTTTCAACCAAAAGCATGAATTTTTAAACGAGAAGATTAATTTTCTATTGAAAAAGACGAGTTTTCAGCAAAATACATGAATTTTCAACTAAATAGTGGAACTTTCATCTGAAAAAGATACATTTTCAACTAAAAAGTTGTATTTCAAACTAAAAATGGTAAATTTTTAACCAAGAATAGAATAGTTAAGTTTTCAGTGAGGAAATTAAAATAAACTTTCAATCAAAGAGACGAATCTTCAACAACAAAAATGAAATTTTAACAAAGTAGTTCAACTTTGAACTACAAAGTTAAACTTCTGTCCAAAAAAGATTACTTGTTAACAAAATAGTTGCACTTTTAACAAAAAAAAATATTAACACGATTAGTTGATTTCTTTTACTAAGAAAAATAAATTTCCAACCAAGAATGCATTGTTTCATTTTCAATTAAAACAATTAATTACTTACAAAGATACACGTGAATGTTCAGTCGAATAGTTTTCAATTTTCAACTAAAGAAGATAGATTCACAACAAAAATTGAAATACTTAAATTTCTGGATCAGGAAATTAATTTTCAATGAAAAACGAATTCCCAACTGAATAAAAAATCTGAAAAACAATTCAATTATATTTGTAAATATATATGATATGGTAAAATTTGCGTGAATTTTTATTCTTGAATCCTCCAACTGAGAAAAATCCGACGTGAGATTATAATGTTATTGCAATCTTGCCAGTACAAATTATTACTGAATGTGAAATTTTCATTATTACGGAGAAAATAAATGAAATCATAAAAAACCTTGTCGCGCACATATAAAAACACTCTTGGGAAATCGGCGACTTCCCGCATATCTTTCCATTACAACTGTATTGAAAATTTGTGGCTAATTTATCAACTTGCTAACTAAGTGCTATTATGAACTAATGCGCTCTACTGAACTACTGAACATTGAAAATCAGGAATTTACCCTTGAACTATTGAATTCGATGGGTTCACAACTCAACAAGTGGGTATACACCTACTTTTGACTTCAAGATACTTTAGGATATTTCAATGACTTCACAAGATTTCACTAACTTCAGGAGATTTTAAGTGGCCTAAGAAGAGCTCAAAGACTACAAATAAGTTCAGGTGATTCGATACCAAAAAAAGTCAGAAATGGTCCAAAAAAAGTCAGGATTTCTGACTGTTTCTGGCTACTTTTGTTACGTTTCTGGACATAAATCTGTAGGAAAAGTCTAAATTCATGAGAAAATGTGACTTCAAATTACTCCAGGGTATTTTAAGTTACTCCACTTGACTTCATGTGAATTCATGATACATAATGTGAATTGGAATGACTTTAGATTTCATTATAAGTGTGCACCTGACTTCACGAATTGTCAACCCCTCGATTGAATCATTCATTTAGCAGTTTGGCTGTAGAGAATCGTGGTTTACATTTACTATGCTAAGGCTCCGAAGCATTTTACCTGTAGTGAATCGCAGTTTACAACTTCAATGCCAAAATTCTTGATTATTTTGCGGTGTCGGCCTACTGGAACTTCCTTAATTTCTTCTGGGGTCAAGTCTGAACCTTCACCGCTTCCTATATTTATTTTCGCCCGACATTTTCCACTGGAATTATAAATTCCACTAAAATGACCATCAGGCTCCAATATTGCGAAAACGTCACCATTAGGTGCTGTTAATACAATTTGTTCTAGAACCGGCATGGGCCCAAAGACATTTGGTCTTAATCTCAGCTCAAGTGACGAATCGGGATGAAAAGTGTATCTTCGAAATTCGAATCGCCGGTTCGGATTGCTCTTGGGAATAAGCCGAATAAGTCCAAGTTCTTCAAGTCCATATCCAAATAAATGATAGTCAGGAGTCCTGGCAAGAGGTGGCCTGGCAGGAGACCTCGACCTGGCACGTAGAGGAGGCTCTTGCTCAGCAGCAGAATGAAGAATGCGAGGAACAGAAGAAGGCAGAAGACGATACGGGCGGGGATAATGAAGCCTATTGCCATTGGGGTCGTAGCCAGACTGCAAACTTAATTCTGCAAGAAGAAATAGAGGTTTAATTTTTTCTTTAATGAACATACGTGCATATTGGGACGTTAAAGCTCCATTATGGAAATTTTGTTTTATGGGAAATTATTTGGTACAGAAAAACATGCGCTTTTATACACACATGCGGTGGAATTTTAAATGATAGATGAAATAAGGAAATTCGAAGCCAATTAATCCACATATCACCGAAATTTATCGATCCTCCTAAATAAGGGATGCAAAAAGTTCATGATACCCTTTGAGGAGAACTCAGACTCGTTTCCCTTGGATGGCTATTTCTGTGTGATGCTAAAGCGTTACATTCTCTGGTCCATTGCGAGTTTATCATCAAATCATCAGTGCACTACATTTTAATAATTAGGGAAACTTTTTGAACTCCTGGAGTCTAAATTTCAACGCACACAGTTGGGAGGGTATCATCTGTGCATGTCTAAATTATATCATGCACACTTGGAAGTCTACCATCTGTGCACGTGCACAGATGGATCACTTCCAACCGTGCACGTCAGCATCTCGCCCGTGTAAAGTTGCTCCATTTAAAGACGTATCTTTCTTCTTCATAACACACACATTCAGGAATCCGGCGGAAGAAATGCTGATGGAATTCCTTCTTATTGCGGACAAACACATACAGAGTTCAGAAAAAATAGCAGTTGGGATAGAATGCGAATAAAATTGGACAAACTTTTATTTTTGGACAGTTTCAAAATATTCTTGAAATGAGGATAGATGTATTATATAATTACCAATAAAATTAAAAATGGCTGCTACGAATAGCAACAGAGAATTAACGATCTTCATCTTTCCCAGTTAGAGAAAAAACTATAGTTACATACCATAACTATAGCAAATATTGCCTCAAACTTGTCCCGCGGAAATAATCTTTGGAGATTATTTTCGTGTAAGATTGTATTTGTATTTCATTAGCTTGCGATGAGAAAAGATAACGGACGTGAATTCAGATAAAGAAGAGGAGTTTAAAAAACATACACAGAAATTTAGATTGACAGAGAAGTAGAAAAAGGTTGAAATCGATGGCTAAAGGATGGGATAAGATAGAAAAGACGGCATTGAAAATGATAGACGTGGATTCTGATTGACAAAGATATAGAATGGGATAAATTTTCTTTTTTTTCTTTCTTTCATGAAGATTCAAAACTATTTAAAAAGATAGGATCTCTATCTTTTTACTTCCGGCAGGAACTGTCACTGCAATCTTATGCAATTTTGTGCAATCCCATTCTAGAAAAATCATTCGAGAGAATATTTTTAAAATATTGAAACAATTGGTACAAAAAATAGAGAAACTACTAACGAATTACAGAATTTCAAAAGAGTTAAGAGATTACAAATACTTCAATGGATTCTAACGAATTCCAACAAGTTTTATGGCTTTCTATGAGATTTCCAAGCATTTCAAGTAATTCTAAAGTGTTTCATGGGGTTTCAAGATATTTAAAAATATTTCCACTCATTTTAAGGATTTTCGTAAGACCATCTAAGTAAGTAAGTACCATCTCTGCGCATCTGAATTTCAAACTCTATGCGTGCACAAATGGATCAACCACAATTATGCACGTCGGTATTTCGTCCGTGTAAAGTCTGTCGTCCGTGTAACAATGGAGTTTAGAAAAAAAGCAATTGGAATAGACTGCGGATAAAATTGACTTAATTGTTATTTGCAGAAAGCTAAAAAATGTTTTCAAAATAATGATAGATATATTAATAACAGAATTCAGAATAGCCGCTAAGAATAAGACCAGAGTATGAACGTCTAATCAATTCTGCAGCAGGTCCGGAAAGGTACAATTTGAAGTCATCGGTGTATTTAAGATACTTACAAAATTTTAGATCACTTCCAAGATCAGAGATATACAAGTTAAAAAGCGTGGGTGCGAGTATGGACCCCTGCGGAACCATTACTAGACTTTACACTTCATGAACGATTACTTAAATAGGAGACAAGCCACTTTATTACTGAATAGGACATTTTGAAAGATTTGAGTTTTTGTAAACGTAAACTGTGGCTCACCGTGTCAAAAGCCTTAGAAAAATCAAAAAGTACCACAAACGTAACCTCCTTTTTATCGATCGCCAGATTAACATCAGTAGTGATTTCAAGGGATGCTGAGAGTATGCTATGTTTGACTCTGAAGCCTGCATAGGGTCTAATAACTTATTAGTATCTGGAAAATTTGTTAGTTGTTTGTGCACAATCCGTTCAAGTGGCTTCGATAACGCATTAAGGATAGACATTGGCCGGAAGTCTTTAGTGGAAGTAGGATTGGTCATTTTAGGTATCGTTTGTATTAGTAAGAAACTAAATTAATGTTCTTCAAAACAGGATATTTACTTAGAATGACGATATAGCTTGCTCCATTTCCGAAATAGAAATCAACAATTCCCCAGTAAAAAATCTAATTCGGGAATATTACGGTGAATTAGCATGTTTAAATTCGCCCGAATTCTGCTTTCTGATTCATTGAAAAGATTTGGGCCAAAGCGAATTAAATTTGTGTCAATTCGCCTTCATTCGTGGACGAGGTCATTTCGAGAAAAAAAATTGCATACTTCGAGACTCCATCCAGCGATCTAAAGTGTATAAAGTCCAAAGGGCGACCACTGAGCTAAATTGAATAGGCCCGCCTTTAACTGTATTCGCGCTGGCGAATCCTAGCGAATTAGGGCTTGACTTAAAATCTAGCGAATTGAGATGAATTGGCGGACACTGAAAATAATTCGTCCTGATGCATTCAAATGAATTAAATCCCCTAAAAAATTTTCGCTGAATTCGGGCGAATAGAATATTTGAAGACTTTATTACTATTGACGAATTTACACGAATTCACCACCATCTCCAATTCGAGATTGTCGCAACGCAAGATTCACGGGGGCTCCCGCCGTATTCTTCTCAATTCGTCCCAATACCGTTGAATTTTAATGACGAAAGGGGTTTTCTTTTGAATAACTAACGCACTGACTCTAGTTTAATTTCAATTTATTCAAATTAATAGAAAACGAAAGGAAGAACAGATGGTAAAATTCCGAAGGGATCAAGAAGACAAAGTAATTTCACGTTTGAGTTCAATCTCACTGTTTTTGATTCGAGAAATTAAAATATCTCCAGTATAAAGTAAAACATTACTTGGTGAGAATTCATATTTGTTGCGTTGAAAATTCGTCTTTTGTCGTTCCATTTAAGACTGTTTTTATTACAAAAATTGAAATATTATTCAACTGAAATATCTACTATAATAGTACGCATTAAGAATTAATATTATTTGATTAAATATTCGTTTCTGTTTGATGCTAAACCTTAATTTTTACATTCTCATAATAATGAGAAGGTGTTTTTTTTCTGTGGAGACTGAATTTGGCGCATTTCCTTACATCTCCAGGTTTCGAGACCTCTTGACTCCGAAAATACTAGTTTCGCGATGTTGTATGTCTATTTGTGATGAAAATTCGAAAAGCTAGAGCATTTTAAACATTTTTGAGACCTTCTTACAAGGTTTTTGAAAATGCTGTCTACAGCTAATCGTGGTACTCGGAAAGTCGAGGAATTTCTCTTTACGGTTTTTTTCACATAATAATTAATTCATCAGAGTGAGAGTATATGCATATCTTGGAATAGCGCAAGCCGAAACCTAAGATATGCGTGTGTTAAAAACGGCCCTTGAAAAAAGGCTTCGCCAAATTCTCAGAAAAATTAGGGCTTCCGAATTATCGGGGAATGTTCAGAACCAGGCACCAATATGCTGGCCGTTTCTATACAGCTCTACACGTTTGGTGCCGTAAAATGGAACGTCGATGAGTTGAACCAACTTGACTGAAGCACACGCGAGATGATGACAGTCCACCGAAGTCATCATCCTAGACACTCCGTACCTTGAATATACCTGCCTCGAGATAAAAAGGGTAGAGGTTTGCTGACCTTGGAGGGTCTACATCGAAGAACGTTTCTGACTACAGCCTGCTCAGTTCTGAATGGCACAGATTCCTTTATGCGACTCGTTCATCAACATGAAGTCAATTCCAGCAACACTACACATAGCCTAGCATCACTAACACCTCTGGTGCTCAAGAGTCGTGTAAGGGAAGCAGAACATTCACTTCTACTAAGAGAACATGCTAACAAGCCCCTTCATGGAAATTCTACGGCATTATACGTAGAGAAGAGCTATCGATGGGTCTCTCCAGCATTATTGTTAGCGACCACGAAAATCCAGATTTGGAAGGTGCCCCTGCACTTCCAAATCAAAACATTAATTTGACTAATGATACCAAAGTAGGGGAGCCATTCCAAAAATAGTTAATAGGTCTGTCGGTCGCGGTAGAGGTTTCACGTGAAAAAATACAGAAACACCTAGTATAAGCAATAGGAAAAACAAAAACAGACCAACTCAAAGTAACCAACCCTCACTCAATGACATTCTCAAAACCCTAACAAAACCTTCGACCTAGAAAAAAATACCTTCTATTGGGACAACTAAAACTTACCCGCAATAGACCCGTTAGGCCCAATAAATATTTCGAGACAATTGAATAATGAAACTTTTTAACGCAATTTGCTCCTGGAAAGTAACACGCAGTTGATCCTAGAATTGGATGAACTTGTAGAAAGCGCGAAGTACAACGAATTTAAGAATCAACAAAGGGAAAGATTTTTTGAAGAAAAGGAAGAAAGGACAAAAAATGTAATGTTTAGACTAGACCCGCCCGCTAATAGCTCTTTCGAATATGGAAAGAAAACAATAGAACCATGTGATAGGAAAAATAAGAGCGCATCTCTTAATAGAAAGTCAGTATAATTCAGTTTAAAAGAAAATTGACAAAAACCTCATCAACTTCCATACAATAATAACCGTAGTAGAAAAAGGGTTAATAACATAAGATTCCGAAACAATAAAAGGTGTTAGTCCCGCGCATTTCTTGGACGAATTAAAAAGATTTAAAAGGAGATGCAAAATAAACGACCGTGATATTTTAGAAAATTTGGACTCACTGCTGATAGAAGATGCAAAAGATTAGTGCGAAATAAATAAAAATTCCTGGAGATATTTATCAGATTTCATCAAAGATTTAAAAAATGCTGAAATCGACGAAAGGTTCTTGGAACCAATGAAAACCTTGCAATTGAATACAAAATGAATATTGAACAAAACATCTTTGAATCTTTGAACAGTTAGAAGACTTAGATAAAGAGTGGGAAACTGGGTTAGCCAAATCAAAAATCCGAGGACAAGTTTCACAAATTACCAAACTTAAAATTGAAGACAAAAATAAACAAAAACGTAATAACGTTCTTCTGGTTTGGATTATTTTTGAAGTCCATCAATATCCAGATGGGCCCCATAATCGTCTGTAAGGTGACATGACAGTGAGTGGGTGTTATCAGCTTGGCCAAGTGATGTGGCGCGGGTGGCATATTTCGTGTTGGTGCCGTTTTCCTCGCAGGATTTTCCCATTTGAACGGACTCTGTGATTCCCGAGATTTGTGTAGGACGTCAGGTCCTCGTTACCTTATAATTCCAGGTGCCTAATCTAACCTAATTTATAGTAACAGGTTACATAAAATTCAGTCGAAAAATCCTAACCTAGATAGCTCGTACTCTATTTGTTCTCCTAAAATGAAATAAGAAAGTAAATTCGCTCTCATTCAACACACCTTAGATTACAATAAGATCTGATCTTTAAATTACGTTCTACTTTGATGTCGTGCCGGCCATGGGAAGAATTGCGGGCTAATGTTTAATTTTGTGATTCCTCAAATCTGAGGAAGGATCCATAACGAGTGACTAGCCACCACGTTACACCTTGTCACTCACATGTACAAAAATAGTATGCGTAACTCGTGCGGGGACACCGATTTCCCAGTCCTACGACCAATCCTGCAGTTTTGGGAAATCGGCGACTTCCCGCACTCGCTGCTCAATATACGATTGTTTGTCGAGGAAAATAAATTGACATTTTAAAGGAATAACCAAAACATTTGGCCAGTCAAATTTCCATATATTTTTTTTTATTGCCAGATCACCCAGATCATCAGATCTTTTCATTACAACCAGATTGGAAATGTGTGGCTAACTTATAACCTGGAGAACTAATTGCTGTTAGGAGTTAATGCGCTTCGCGGAACCTAGCGTGTTAATTTGGCATGTGGTCGAGATGAAAAGATGAAAAGAAGAGAAACTAATTGGTACGAATTGAGAAGAATTCGCCGGGAGCTCCCGTTAATCTTGCTTCGCGAAAATCTCGAATTGGAGATGGTGGTGAATCCGTGTAAATTCGTGAAAAGTAATAAAGTCTTCAAATATTCTATAAGCCCAAATTCAGCGGAAAAAAGTAGGGAATTTAATGTTTTTGAATGCGTCAGCACGAATTATTTTCAGTGTCCGCCAATTCATTTTAATTCGCGAGATTTTAAGTCAAGCCCCGATTCGCCAGCGCGAATAAAGTTACAGACTGGCCTATTCAATCACTTGAGATCGCTGGTTCGAGTCACGAGGCATGCAGTCTTTTTTTTCGAAATGACCTCGATCCCGAATTAAGACGAATTGACACGCATTCAACTCACTTTGGCCCGATTCGTCTTAACAAATCAGAAAGCAGAATTAGGGTGAATTTAAACATGTTAATTCACTGCGATCCTCCCGAATTAGTTTTTTACTGATTTATCTGTAGAGAATCGTGGTTTACAACTACTGCGCTAAAGCCCCGACACATTCGGCGATGGCGGCCTACTGGAACTTCCTTAATTTCTTCTGGGGTCAAGTCTGAACCTTCACCGCTTCCTATATTTATTTTCGCCCGGCATTTTCCATTGGAATTATAAATTCCACTAAAATGACCATCAGGCTCCAATATTGCGAAAACGTCACCATTAGGTGCTGTTAATACAATTTGTTCCTGAA
Source organism: Andricus quercusramuli (assembly GCA_932178445.1). NCBI lineage: Eukaryota > Metazoa > Arthropoda > Insecta > Hymenoptera > Cynipidae > Andricus > Andricus quercusramuli. The sequence continues at coordinate 137,726 of CAKNXH010063662.1, read as the reverse complement.
TTGGCATGGGCCCGAATACAGATCGTCTTAATCTCAGCTCAAGTGACGAATCGGGATGAAAAGTGTATCTTCGAAATTCGAATCGCCGGTTCGGATTGCTCTTGGGAATAAGCCGGAGAAGTCCAAGTTCTTCAAGTCCATATCCAAGTAAATGATAGTCAGGACTCTTGGCAAGAGCAGGTCTGGCAGGGGACCTGGACCTGTCACGAAGAGAAGGCTCTTGCTCGGCAGAAGGCGATCGGGACCTTACACGGTGATGGGGCTCGGTCTCGGCAGCAGAATGAAGAATGCGAGGAACAGAAGAAGGCAGAAGACGATGCGGGCGGGGATAATGAAGCTTATTTCCATTAGGGTTAGAGTCGGATTGTAAACTTAATTCTGCAAGAAGAAATAGAGGATTAATTTTTCCTTTAAAGAACATATAGGTATATTGGGACATCATACACAGATGCTACAGAATTTTTAAAGATAGATGAAACAGTAAATTTGAAGTCAGTTAATTCGTCTTTCTTCTCTTGTTATCCGATATGTATTGAGTTGTTCAAAAAATAGTTGATGATTCTCGAAATTCATCGATCTTCCTAAATAAGGAATGCAAAAAAAAATCTTGACACCCTTTGAGGTAAATTGAGACCGGTGTCCCTTGGGTGGTAACTTCTGTGTGATGTTAAAGCGTATCATTCTCTCATTTATTACGATTTGATTGTCATATCACTGGTGCACACAAGTTTAATAATTTAGGTCAGGCCTGCCCATATGGAGGAGATCGACTCAAGCGCCAAGTGTTCGAGTTCCACAACCACTTCCCTCTTATCAGGTCCAGAGGCTTGGGGGCTGGTGGCTCTCGTGAAGTTCAATGAGTAAAAGTCAGTGGTGGTGGAAAATCCCATCTGGAAATTGAGTCGATTTTCCCTATCTGGGCAGGCCTGCTTTAGGTAATGTTTCGAACACCTAGGGTCTAAATTTGAACGCGCACAGTTGTGAGAGTAACATCTGTGCACGTCTGAATTATATCATGCACAGTTGGAAGTGTACCATTTACGTACGCGAACGGTTTGGATATCGCTATCTGTGCACGTTTAAATTTCGTAACGCACGGTTGGAAGTAAACTATATTTCTACGTGCACATTTGGAAGGGCAACATCTGTGTACGTGCACATACGGATCACTCCGAACTGTGCACGTCGGAAATTCGATTATTACCAATAAAATCAAAAATGCTCGCGAAGAATAAGACCAGAGAATAGACGATCTTCATCTTTTCCAATAGAGGAAAAATTGTAGTTACATCACATTACTATAGTAAATACTGCCGGAAAGTTATCCTGCGGCAATTATCTTTGGAGATTGTATTTGTATTTCGTTAGTTACTGCCGACAGGGATAATAAATTATTCATGACACTGAAAGTCACAGAATCTCTCATTTTCATCCAAGATGATTAATTTTCTACAAAAAAAGACTAATTTTTAACAGAATAAATTAATTTAAACTAAATAATTACTTTATAACAAAATAATTCTGTTTTCAACCAAAAAGATGAATTTTTAAGCCAGATTCTTGATTTTCTACAAAAAAAAACAACCTAATTTCACTAAATCACATGAATTTTCAACTGAAATATACAAATTTGCACAAAGAATAAAAAAGTTCAATTTTCATTTTTTTTAAACTAATTTTTAAGAAAATAGTTGTTTTTTTAAATTAGTTGTGGTTTTGCTGCATGTTGCTTGTCTTTGGTAGGTGTCATCGTATTTTCTGTGTTTTCTCATTAACTTCTCCATGATTCTATTTTTTACATGTCTTTTCATTGAAAATGGTTTAAATTTGTCCATTTCCTCCTAACACTTACATAATCTACCCTTTTTCGTGCATTTGAGCGAAAAAAATTATGTGCCGACTCAGGACTAGGGGTACCGGCTTAGGGCGACCATTTTGAGAAATAGCAAAAATCGACTTCTTCATTTTGCGCTGCACTGCGACTGCAAAAATCACTCCACACTTCTCCGAACGACATAGAATTATAGACAAAGGATCGTGGTTTTTTTTTCTTCTCTTTTGATCGAAAGAAACAATCTTATCATATTCCTGAATGTATGCTCATCTTTCTATTGCGCAAAATATTATTTTAGTGCCTCGAAATTACACATAAAAATGTCATAAATCTGAATGATTTGTCACGCGCGAGAAACAGATTATTCAAATAAATATAATTCGGATGAACCAATGAGGTTGCGACTAGTGTCTAAAACACATATTGGAGCATATTCATTAGTCTCTATTTAAAATTCTTCCAAAGTGGATTTTTCTTTTTTATCAAGAAAATGAGAACCGTAATTAGTATTATATGCTTAATCTTTCTCATTTTCACTAATCCTATAGGTAAATATAATAATATGTACCATAAAAGGTACAATATTTAATAGCAGTATATCCATTTTCTACTCGAAATCGATCAGGTTGTCACTGAATGATTAGCAGGACATTGCTAATTCGATTAGTCGATATATGTTTCCTAATTATTTAGTTCCTTAATACAATAATTAATTTCCTACTTATAATCTCTCTTTGCAGAATTAACCTGGCCACATAAACCGGATGCAGTTCATCCTTCGGAAATTCATATTTTCAATATTGAGTATTTCGAAAGTTTACGTTACCCAGGTACACCTTTAGAATTAGAGCCAGAAGATGACTTTGTAGGAATGGATGAGAGACACGAGTACGTCATTGGGTTACTGCGATTTGATCGTATGCACCCACTCCTGGCTCCTAGATCGGATCTTCATAATAATTATGGAAGAGTGAAAGTACGGATAAATGGCAACATTGCCGAAGAGATTGTACCAATATATCAGGGCGATCCTCTGAATAGTGTTTTCGGCCCGTTTATCAATTTCCACCCACGAAACGTTCGTATGGCCAGCTTTCACATGTGATTCCAGGATTATGCACTCTGAATAATAACTATGGTATTTAAGATTATTAAATACAAATTATTAATTAATTAATCATTTTTATCACTTGAATGACTCAGCAGTTTAGCATTATCAGCAGGAAATATGGGTGCATTCCCGAAAAGCGCATACTTCTGATTAATTTGAAACTCCGGATACCTATGTATTTTAATGCGCTGATTGCGAATATGATAGTGACTCTGAAGAGTCACACTCGTCCAAATATCCGCACGCCTTCCCCGCTGGAAGTAAAAAGATTGAAATAGATAGAAATTTGGGGATAGGAAAAGATAGAACTATTCTATCTCTCTCAATGGGCCACTTTGCATCCCTAAAACGCTATCTTTTCTTATCCCTAATCCCAATAACTTTCTTTCCTTTTCTCTATCCTACGTCACGAAGGACTCTTATCTTTTTCGATCCATTAGTCTATCTATCTATTACGAATTACAATCTTTTTCAATCTCTTTCTCTATTTCTCGTGACCGAGGCCTCTTATCTTTTTCTATCCCTTAGTCTATATATCTATTACTACTTTCAATCTTTTTAATCTCTTCATGTATCCTTCGTGACCGAGGACATATCTCTTTCTATCCCTCAAAATTGGGGAGTCCATCGAAAAGTTGAAAAATTAACTAAAAAAATTAATTTGACTTTGACCACGTATCAGAAAGACAACGTGACGTCCATGCTTATATCCTACATAATTAAAATTAATTTCTCTATCTCACAGTCAACAACTGTGTTGAACTTGGAAGAAAACGGTTTGCTAGGCCTCTAATTATAGGCCCGGAGACTGATTTTACTTGTTGGTTACTTTTACCCTCAGCCATCTAGCGCACCCTGCTGGAATTAAAAAGATATAGATCCTATCTCTATCAATGTAAACTCCTGTTATCTTTCTCAATCTTCTTTTCCCTATCTCTTCTTATCCTTGATCTATCCGCGTCAATCCTTTCCTATTTTTCTGTCTATATAAATTCACGTCTTTCTTTTCCAATCCCGTTTTCTCTATCTCATCCTATCCTACTTCTATTAACGCCAATCTTTTTCTATCTCTCTATCAATTTAAACTACCGTTATCTTTTTCCATCTCCTTTTCCCTATCTCTTCTTATCCCAGATCTATCCACGTCAATCTCTTTCTATCTATTTTTCAATCTGAATTCACGTCTATCTTTTCCAATACCCTCTTCTCTATCTCATCCTATTCTTCATCTATCCACATCAATATTTTCCTATCCCTAAATAATTCTACATTCCCATCTATCTTTTTCAATCTTCTCTTCCCTACTTCATTGTATCACACATCTATCAACGTCAATTTTGTTCAATCTATTTTTCAATCTGAATTCACGTTTATCTTTAACAATACCCTCTCTGCTGTCTCACCTTTTCCTTTGTCTACCCACCTAAATCTTTTTCTATCCCTTTGTCAATCTAAATTCACGTCTATCTTTTTCAATACCCTCTTCTCTATCTCATTCTATCCTTTATCTATCCGCATCAATATTTTTCTATCTCTGAATTAATCTAAATTTCCATCCATCTTTTTCAATCTACTCTTCCTTATCTCATTATATCATACATCTATCAACGTCTATCTTTTTCTATCTATTTTTCAATCTAAATTCACGTCTATCTTTATCCATCTCTGTCTCATCTCATCCTGTATATATTAAAGTGAAAGATTTTCTATCTATTTTATATAGATAAAAAGATAGAAAAAGATTGACGCGGATAGATCGAGGATAAGAAGAGATAGGGGAAAGGAGATTGGAAAAGATAAAGGGAGTTTAGATTAATCAAGGGAAAGAAAAAGATTGACGTTGATGGAAGCAGGATAGGATAAGATAGAGAAAAGGAGATTGAAAAAGAAATACGTGATTTTATATCCACAAAAAGATAGAAAAAGATTGACGCAGATAGATCGAGGATAATAAGAGATAGGGAAAAGGAGATTGAAAAAGATAAAGGGAGTTTAGATTGATTTAGAGATAGAAAAAATTGACGTTGGTAGAAGCAGGATAGAATGAGATAGAGAAAAGGAGATTGGAAAAGAAAGACGTGAATTTATATAGACAAAAAGATAGAAAAAGACTGACATTGATAGAAGCAGGATAGGATGAGATAGAGAAAAGGAGATTGGAAAAGAAAGACGTGAATTTATTTAGACAAAAATATAGAAAAAGGTTGACGTTGATAAAAGCAGAATAAGATGAGATAGAGAAAAGTACATTGTAAAAGAAAGACGTGAAATTATACAGAAAAAAAGATCGGAAAAGATTGACGTTGATAAAAGCAGGATATGATGAGATAGAGAAAAGGAGATTGGAGAAGAAAGATGTGAATTTATATAGACAAAAAGATAGAAAAAGATTGATGCCGATAGAAGCAAGATAGGATAAGATAGAGAAAAAGAGATTGGGAAAGAAAGACGTGAATTTCTATAGACAAAAAGATAGAAAAAGTTTGCCGTGTGTAAAAGCAGGATAGGATGAGATAGGGAAAAGGAGACTGAAAAAGACAAAGGGAGTTTAGACTGATTAAGAGATAGAAAAAGATTGACGCTGATAGAAGCAGGATAGAATGAGATAGAGAAAAGGAGATTGGAAAAGAAAGATGTGAATTTATATAGACAAAAAGATAGAAAAAGATTGACGCGGAGAAATCGAGGATAAGAAGAGATAGGGAAAAGGAGATTGAAAAAGATAAAGGGAGTTTAGATTGATTTAGAGATAGAAAAAGATTGACGCTGACAGAAGCAGGATAGGATAAGATAGGGAGAAGGAGATTGGGAAAGAAAGATTGGGAGAAAACAGCTGGAGGAAGTAAGGAATGGTCTACATGAAATGAGAGAACGTGAGACGACCGCAATCACAGCTCTGAGCAAAGCAAGGGAAAGATAGCAAAAAAGAAAAGAAAGGACCAGGGGAGTTCGAATAATCGAGTCGACGACGGAGGGGTTTTCATATATATTACTTGCCCCTAGACCACACGAATGAGGTAGAGGGGATCGTTTCAAGACGAGGTGACAATGGACGACGAATGGAATTTGAGAAGGATGACAGCGTGCATGGACAGAGTCCTGTGCTTTCGGAAGATCATGCTGGAGATGGCAGTGCCGGAGTGAGGAACTTGGGAATCAGATGTCTGTCGAATCTCAGTCAGCGAAAATCAGCTAGTGTGGGAGAAAAGAGAGAGATGATTTTAAATATGAAATAATAAAGCCGAATAGGAAGGAATAAAGAAGTAAAATTAGAAGTGAGTGGGGTTCCTTTATTTTAGTAAGTTCAGAATTAGCTTTGAAATTTTTAGTTACGGTAACTGAAAATTACTAAATTGTAACAGAATTTTCTGAAACATGTGACTAAAGCTTTATGGAGTTACCGTTGCTGAAATTTCTGTTCCTGTTTAAGAAAATTTAGAAATGGTTTCCACATAAACCTTTAGTGACGCGTCTCTAAAAATTCATACCGAAATTTCTGTGTACCTACCTTTTTATATTATACAACTTATTTGTTCAGTACAACCTTTTTTAAAAAAATGCTAGAACCCTTAATAAAATATAGTTTTGTTGGGTGGTTTTAACGTCAAAATTAAACTTCCGGGTACTTTTCCGATCACATTCGTAATCAGCGTATCAAAGTACATCGGCAGTTTAGAATAAATACGGATATTTCTACTGCGTGATATCTTATTTCAGTCCCTCCAAATTACACATAAGAATGACATAAATCTCAAGTTTGTTTGCCAAGCACGAGAAACAGAGTATCTAAATGAAGATCAATTGGTTGGACCAATGAGATCGCGAGTAGTGTCTTCTACGCAGAAACAGACTGAAGAATATTCATTAGTATCTGATAAAAATTCATCAAAAGTGGGTTTTCTTTACATCAAAAAAATTAGAACCGCAATCAGTATTCTGTGTTTCATCTATCTGATTTTCCCTAATCCTATAGGTAAATATGTTGATATCTATAATTTAAAATGCATTATTTAATAGGAGTATATTTATTTCCTATTCGAAATCGTTCAGATTGAAATAACTCTTCTTCTCCCAAAGCAGTGTTCGCTGAATCTTTATCACTGAATGATGAGTGAGAAATTATTAATTCGATTAGTCGATATATTTACTAATTCTTTAGTTAGTTAATACAGTAATTAATTTCCCACTCAAACTTTCTCTTTTTAGAATTAATTTGGCCACATAAACCGGCTGCAGTTCATTCTTCTGATCTTCATATTTATAATATTGCATATTACGAACATATAACTTATCACGATCTGGCTTTACCAATACAGTCAGAGTATAACTATGTCGGAACAGATGAAAAGCAAGAGTACGTCATTCCGCCGACGATGCATGTGGGAACTCGATGCTGTCAAATTTCTACATTCAAACTCGTCTTAAGATAACTGGCTGCGCTCAGAAGATTTGATTTTCTGCAGTTTTCCACTCCGCTGACCAAATGTTCAAGCGAATGCTGGCGCTTCTTATAAAAAAGCGGCTGAATGCTGATTTGGAGTTAAGCTATTTGATGTAATTGTGGGTTGTACATTGTTCCTCAAACATCCCCCTCCCATACTTTTCCTCCAATACTTCTCCTAAAATCTCCTACTCCTCCAGCTCTCACTTCACCTCCTCCACAACGTCTTCCTCCAATATTCCCCTCCAACTCCTTTCTTCCCCAGCTAACATTCCCCTTTCCCAGCCATCCTTCCACAGCCCTCACTCTACCTCCCCTACTCATCCTAATTTCTAATCATTTTTCCTCCTTCCCCTCACTTACACACACTTATCCTTCTTCCCTTCCCTTATTGCTACTACTTCCCCTGCATTCATTAAACCCCATTTTCTGCAGTTTCCCAAATCTCACTTCCCCTCACTGACCCTCCTTTTTTTCCCTTATCTCTCCCAAGTTCGATTATACACTTTTGTTGATTCCGAATAGAGTCCGCTTCTGCCCGTGAAGAATTTTATAAATTCAGTCCGAACCAATCTGTTTCATTCGGAAATTTATTCCGAATGAGTCTAACTATTTAATTTCTAATTATTTACTTTATTTCTCGCCGTAAATTGTAATCTACTCTCCTAAGAATTAAGAAGTGAGACGTCCCATTGAAATTATTCAAAATGATTTCAGATATGGTAGAATTCACAACTCTTTGGATCCAGAACAGTGTCCCATATTGCCATTATCGAAATTATGTTAATTTATTTCAATCCGCCTGACCTGTGGCCGCATGTAGAATAACGTTTGACGTCGTTATACGCGGCTCGCATAGAGCAAGACTCTTTTATTGGTAGATTTGAAACACTCTCGCAGACGACGTTTATTTATTCAATAGGCAACCATTTTAAATTATAATAACTAGAAATTAGACCGGCAAGTTAGAAAGAGAGAGAAATAGGTACTCCATGAAGTGACGTCAGCAGTGACGTCAGCAAGTCAAAGGGCGAGTAGAGGCGAGAGTCGCGAGTAGAGCGCCCTTGAAACTCGACGCGCGCATCTCCCACCAACGATTCTCTACCCTCTCCGCTCGACTCCCACGCAACGCCCAAGCAGCCTCCCCGTTAAAAGGGCGCGCACGAGCCCAGAACGATCAGAAGTGTTTGGGAGCTAGATGCCAGAACCCTCTCACTTGAACCCTACAGCTGGATGCCAGCCATAGGTACCTAAAGCTGGTTGCCAGCCCTAGGTTTCCACCTCAAGCCATTGCCATGCACAACAGATCTCTCTCTCTCGACCGCCAGAGTCCTTCAGCTGGATGCCAGCCAGACTATAACTGACAACGCATCGCCTTCGCCCTCTCGCGAGGAAGTTGCAACGAAATACGGTGCCTTACTTACCAACTTGCTATTCTGTAAATTCACCAAGTTAGAATCTAGCATAAATAAAGAGAATTCGAAACGACACCATACTAATTTTTTCTCGTCACTTAACTTCTCCCCCATCTTTCCTCCGCTAACGGGTTAGCTGGCATACCAGCCTACCCGTTTCCGCTGAGACAGCTGGCATACCAGCCCTCTCAGCCGATACACTGACTAACTTCTTCCCTCTCCCACGACCAATAAATCAAAACTCTTCTAACTCAGTTCTTTCCAGGGAAAAATCGAAATCAAAAACACCCGCTCAACCTGCTGTCTCTTTCTATCTTACGAGATGGACACATCACTCCCACTTTCAACTCCCTCGACATTTATCCTCTCACTCCCTCCTCTCGTACTCTCCAGATCACCCTTCTATCCGCTATCTCTTTCTATCCTATCATCAAACCCACCAAATACCTCCCATGAAGCCTATCCACCATACATCCCGACTCTTGCAAAGATGGAAACTTTTCCTCTCACTCCCTCCTATGGTTCCACTACCTCTCCTGTCTCTTTTTATCTCATGAGATAAATACTCCTCACTACCTTTTGGTAGACGCACAGCTATTATCCCGACGTATATCCTTCTTACTACACCCAACATATCCCACCCAAAAGTAAGGAGCATGTCAACGTGAATTTAGAGAATTAATTAAACATTTTTGCAGTTTTTGTCACAGCATAATTTATTTTTCTCCATAATTTATCATCAAATTATAATATCACCAATAATGATTAGCGTCCTTCTAAATCAACCTTAAACCTTTAAAACAACTTCACTAAGTCTAGCTAAATTCCCTCTTCGACCGAAGGTCCACATACACTATTTTAACTTACCCCCAAGTACCACATAAGCACCCCAAATAGCCAAACTCTCGATAAGCTTCCAGGCAATGCCTGACGTACTCAATCCTGTGGAACCACTAAATCCCTAACCGTCTGCAGCCGGATTTTTAGTAGAAGCGCTCGCATTCACCTGAACATTTATTCAGAGAAGTGGAAAACTGCAGAAAACCAAAACTCTTGAGCATCGAGTGTCCACATGCATCCTCGGCGTCAAACCTCCCGTTCAAAAGTAGCCGAACGCAATAAAAATACAACTAAGCGATGATCTCGAAAGATCACCCATCCAAGCACTAACCACATCCGGAATTTTTGTTATTTATCTGAACTCTAATTGAAACTCGTGAAACTTGGCTACACGAATGTTCTGTGGCCGAAGCAGCCGACCGAAAACACTATTCAGAGGATCGTTCTCATATATTGGTACAATCTCTTTGGAAATATTGCCTTTTATCCGTAGTTTCACTCTTCCATAGTGGTTTCCAAAGTGATCACGAAGATCCGGTCTGAGAGCCAGGAGTGGGTATAGATGTCTATGTTGGAATAACCCAATGACGTACTCGCGCTTCTCATCTGTTCCCACATAGGAATGCTCTGATTCTATGACTAAAGCTAGACCTGGGTAAGTTAAATCTTCGTAAAATGCAATATTATAAATACTGCGATCAGAAGGATGAACTGAACCCGGTTTATGTGGCCAAAATAATTCTGAAACGAGAAATTTTGGGTAGGAAATTAATTAGTGCATTAACTAACTAAAATAGCTGTGAATTCGATCTCGAGTGTTTCCCGTCAGCAAATGTATTCCCTTCCTTGCAGAGGATGCATTATTATTTCTTTTTTAATAATGGACAAACCAGAGTCTTCAGTTTGATCAATTTAAAAATAGATATTTACAAAAAATAGAAAATTACAAAATGATACAAACATTTTTCAAAATGGAAGACAAATTAGGCAAATCAAATTTTGTATTCGAAATGATAATTTTTTGAGCTGAAAAAGGATAGGGAAAAGAAATGTCACACCCTATTTCTTTCCCAGCTTTATGATTTCTCTACGAAAATTGTCAGAATTACTCTATTTGAAAATCTATGATCAAAAAGTCTCTTCTCTTCCTGCATCAACTTTGCATTATGTTGAAGAAAAAAGTTTTACTATAAAACATCCGAACAATTGCTTAGAACATTGTATTAGATATTTTTAAATTGAGGAAGGTTTAATTAAATGAATTTAGAAATTTGTGAAAACGTTACCGTTACAAAGCTTCCTCTGTGAGGAAGCAAAAATTAGTGAATATATGAACTAATCTAATCAGTAATGTCCTACTAATCATTCAGTGACGAAGATTTAGCGAAAACTGCTTTGGGAGTGGAAGAGTTATTTCAATCTGAACGATTTCGAATAGGAAATACATATAATTCTATTAAATAATGCACTTCAAGGTACAGATATTATTATATTTACCTATAGGATTAGGGAAAATCAGAAAGATGAAGCACAGAATACAAGTTACTGTTCTCATTTTTTTGAAATAAAGAAAACCTACTTTTGAAGAACTTTCAATACAGACTAACGAATATTCTTCAATACCTTCCAGTGTAGAAGACAAATGTCGCAATCTCATTGGTTCATTGAATTTATCTACATTTACATATAATCTGTTTCTCGCGCGTCGCAAAAATACTCGAGATTTACGACATTGTTATGCATAATTTAGAGGCATTGAAATAAGGTACAACGTAATAGAAAGACTAGTATTCATTCTAAACTATGATATGATTATTTCTTTCGATCAGAGGATACGGGTAAAGAAAACGTTTCCAGCTTTTCCTAAACAGGAACAGAAATTTTAGCAACGGTAACTAAAAAGTTATTCTTTGAATGATATCTCATTTCTGAATTTTTTTTAATTTTCCATACTTTTATTTTTTTTTGTCAAATTGGAAAGTACTGAGTCTTCTGTTAATATTGAAAACTATTTCTGTGGAAGTAAATCATTTCCGAAATCGCGCTGCAGTAAAAAATACATTTTTTGGAAAAACATTGCAGCTTTTAGTATTCTGAACCCACTTTAGAAAAAAAAATCACAGGCCCATTCACAGTGAAGTGGAGTCGTCTGGTGGTATATGTACTTATACTGATCATATGTTCGATTGAGTCCTAAATCACAGTAAAATACATGGAAAAATATATTGCAAGAGAAAATTATTTCCAGAAAATCTCGATAAAGCCAAATATTATTCAATTGAAATGATTATTAAAGTACTGGAAGAAATAAACAAAAAGAAAAAACACTGAAATCAAAAACAAGTAAATTTTCCACCATTATAAACCTGATATGCTTTTTCTAATTCTTATAAAATAAACAGTTCATATATTTTCTTATAAAAATGAATTTATTTGAAATGTCCAAATGCTTTTGATTTTAATATTATAGTTCAGATAGAAAAGTTCTTCGTTGATATCGTGAACAAGTTGAGTCTATTCTTTGAAAACTGGCCAAACTCTGAATCTGTTAATAAAAATTGCTTCATTAATTATTGCAAATGTGCAAAGTATCATAGAAAAGAATTATTGGAATTACATACTTTGTTCTTCCGTAAACAAATTGAGCCTATTCCTTTGAAAATAGGCAAACTCTGAATATGTTTATAAACATTGTTTGAATGATTAATAATTATTATAAGCGGGACTTCCAGTTGGGAAAGTGGCAGTATTATCTTAGCGCGAATTGCAGTGATTCGTAGGATTTTTGTGCAAATTGGAAGTGATAGGAGACAAAGAGGTTAAAGAGCTCACTGGTAAAAATGGCGAAGCTCCGGCGAAAATCAGGAAGGCAACGCCAGAGGGCGTAGGCTCGAGAGCATGTACTGGACAGTGGCGACACTCAGGGGGGAAACAGAGAACCTGTTGAGGAACAGAAGGAAGGAGGCTCAGTCGACAGTGCACAGAGTTTGGGTTTGGGTGACAAGATAGAAGAAAGGAACAGGACGCTCCAGTAGGGCAGATAATCATGCCAAAAGGAACGGAAAGATCGCGGCAAAGATGCAAGGGTTCCTTGCAAAAGGGAAGCGGGAGAACCGCTGAGGAATAGGAAAGGGACAGTACGTAAAATCAAAAGAACAAGGAGGGGTGAGTCATGGATTTGTGGCAACAGGATTTGGCGAAAGAAAAGGTCAGTATGGGGGACTCTTTAGTGGTGCCATCAAAGTTTGGATAGGAATGTGGGGAATTTTTTATAAAATATTTGAACGAGTGGTGGGATACGAAAGCCGGGAGGGAAATAGAAATTATGAAAAAACAGCTGGAGGCAGCAAAGGAACGGTCTAGAGGAAATGAGAGAACGTGAGACGACCGCAGTCACAGCTCTGAGCAATGCAAGGGAACGATAGCAACGATCAAGTCGACGACGGAGGGGATTTCATCTTTCACTTGTCCCTAGACCACACAAATGAGTTTGAGGGGATCGTTCCAAGATGAGCTGATAATGAACGATAAATGGAACCTGAGAGGGACGACAGCGTGCATGGACAGAGTCCTGTGCGTTCGGAAGATCATGTTGGAGATAGCAGTGCTGAAGTGAGGAACTGGGGAATCAGATGTCTGTCGGGTCATAGCGAAAATGAGCTAGAGCGGGAGTAGAAAAAAAAGTTAACTAGAAGAAACTGCATAATTATCAGAGGATTCCGCTCCAGGAAGAGGAATCTTGGAGAAGAGATCCGCGTGCAGTTACTAGAGCTAACGGGTCTGAATATAATAATCAAGCACCTGAGGTACATTTCAGGTGGCTCTCTAATTACACTAGACTCGTGGGGAACAAAACGAACAGAACGAGAGAGAGAGAGTTCCGACGAGGATAAGTGATGAGGTGATGGCAGCAAGAAGAAGAGGGTCACAGACGTGAGTGAGCTACATGAAATCGAGAATCAAGGATTGAGAGTTATATTAGAACGAGGATAAAGGCCAAGTGGAGCAGCTTCTTCGTCGAAGACCTATTGGATGGAGAGAGGGGGGCCATTAAGGGGGCGAAGCGAAATATTGCGGAAGGGTACAAGCTTGAGGAAGTGTGGGATTTTTTAAAGTTCTACGATATTGTAGTAGTGCAGGAAACATGGATTGAAAAAGAAAAAGAGAGCGCATTTATGGAGTTGCTGGATAAGGATTTTGTATGCAGTTATAAAGCGGCGGTAAGAAATTGCAATAAGGGGTCCCACGGGGGGGGGGGGGCAGCTTATTGAAGTACGCAAGAATGTGTACGGAAGTGTAAGAATGGAAAAATGGGAGTACGGAATAGTGATTAGTGTGGAAGGATTCAGAGAGGCGGGAAATAAGGTAAATATGATCCTAATTTATAACATTGTTCGGTTTAACAAAGTAGTAGATAGTATTCAAAAGATAATGGATGGAAGGCAAAAGAGAAACAAGAGAGTTATGATTGTGGCCGACTGAAACGCAAGATAGGGGAGGAACAAGGGGGGAGCGAGATAGATTCTGATGCACTGACTAGACACGTTTATAGGAAGCTAAAATCGGCAGAGAAAACTATCAACGCGGAAAGAGTTGAATTATTTATTTGTTGTGAAGAATTGGGTCTAAGAGTGCTTAACAATAGGATAGGTAAGGACAATGGACGCGTGTAGGAAAGAATGGAGGTTTGGTTTTCGACTCCGTAATAGAATTGGGTGGTATCGGTGATTCAGTGGTAAAGGATATTGAGGTCTTATCGAGAACGGAGTCAGACAATTTGCCAATATAATTTAAAATGGCAGTGAGGACGCAACAAGTGGGAAAAGGAGAGCAAGGAGAGGAGGAGATCATAGGGAGGAATTAGAAATTACTTGGGAAGAGAGGATAGTCAGGGAGGAACAAGTGTGGGAGGGAAGCTGGGACAAGATGATAGGAGCGATAAAAAAAGCGGCAGAGCAAGTAAGCATGACTAGGGCAGTAAGAATAATTGGGGATAGTGGAATTAGAAATAGAGATAAGGAGGAAGAAAAGCTGAAGAAGTCGGCGTTTAAACTTTTGAAAAGTTATTTGAAAACGGAAGAGAATACAGACAAGGAGAAATTTAGAGAAAGTAGACGGAAGTTAGGGGATTGTAGAGGAAAAAAGGCTAAGCAAGCAAGAGGGCAGATTTGCGAGAAGGTAAGTAAAAGCAGGAATATGAGGGAATTTCCGCAGGGAATAGGATGATTTGAGGCAAGCAGGAAAACTAGAGGAAGGGGGATAAAAGAGGAGGACTGAAAAATATATTTCATGAAGTCGCTCGACGGAGAGGAACTTTAAACAGTCGTCTCAGAATTCGATCACGGGGTAGGAGGGAGGGGTGGGGATGAACGAATGGTACAGCCTGACGAGAGTGAGGAAGTGGATAGAGAAGCCTCGTAATTCGAGAGGAGAGACGATATGGAACAGGGTAACAGGAATGTGCTAGAGGATTCAAATAGATAATCTCCTTTAAAGAAGTAGCTAAAGTAGTCGACAAACTGAAATAAGGGAAGGCTGCGGGAGAAGACGGGGTTTATATAGATTTTATCAAATGGTTGGCCGAAGTGTGGGAAAGAGAGGTACACAGAATATTAAATGAAATGTGGAAGGAAGCCAAATTAGGTCGGGGGTTGAAAAAAGCGCGTATTTCCCCAATTCACAAAGGCGGCGTGGGGGGAGGGGGTGAAGAAAGTTTGAAGGGAAACTACAGGGGGGTGGAGCTGCTGAATGCAGGTTTTAAAATATCAGCAGTCATACTGGATGAAAGATTGAGAGTTTGGCTTGAAGGGACCGGTTATAGGAAGACAGTTATGGGGATCTGTTCCTGTTTAGGAAAATTTAGAAATGGTTTCACATAAAGCTTTAGTGAGGTGTCTCTGAAAAATCCTACAGGAACTTCTAATAGTTTACCTACTTTCCTATATTGTAAATCTTTATAAAATACTTTTTTTGTTTAGCTGAACATTTTTCAAAAGAGAAACGAAGACCCGTTTCAAGATCTTTTTTTTCGGGTTCTGAAATCTAAAATTAATTGCCCGGGTACTTTGACTATCACATTCGTAATCAGTGTGTCAAAACACATCGGCCCCTGGTGATTTTCAAATTAATGAAAGTACTCTCTATTCATTACTTCAACCTTTTATTTTAATCAAAAGAAACAATATTATCACAGTTTAGAATAAATACTGATTTTTTCATTGCGTGATATCTCATTTCAGTCCATCAAAATGACACATAAATCTGAAGTGTGTTTGCCACGCACGAGAAACAGAGTCTACGCGAAGGAAAGTAAATTCAATGGACCAATGAGATTGTGACAAGTGTCCTGTACACTGGAACATATTGAAGAATATTCATTAGTCTTTGCTGAAAATTCTTCCAAAGTAGGATTTCTTTACTAAAAAAAAATGAGAACCGTAATTAGTATTTTGTGCTTTATCTTTTTGATTTTTCCTCATCCTATGGGTAAATAAAATTATATCTCTAATTCAAAGTGCATTATTAATAAGCAGTATATTTCTTTCCCATTCAAGACCATTCAGATTGAAGTAACTCTTCTTCTCACAAAGGAGTGTTCGCTGAATCTCTCTCACTGATTTAATACAATTATTATTATTTGCCTGATTACATTTTCTCTTTTCAGATTTAATTTGGCCACATAAACCGGGTGCAATTCATCCTTCTGATCTTATTATTAGAATATTGCATTTTACGAAGATTTAACTTACCCAGGTCTAGCTTTACTCATAGAATCAGAGCATTCATATGTAGGAACAGATGATAGGCACGAGTACGTCATTGGGTTATTCCAACATGAACATCTATTCCCACGCCTAGCTCACAGATCGGATCTTCGTGATCACCATGGAACTCACTATGAAAGAGTGAAAGTACGGATAAATGGCAACGTTGCCGAAGAGGTTGTACCAATAAATGACAATGATCCTCTGAATAATGTTTTCGGTCGACTTGACCCGCCACGAAACATTCGTATGGCCGAATTTCACGAGTTTAGAGAAGAGTTCAAATAAATGGCAAAAATGCCAACGAATAACAATACTTTTCATATACCTACATTTTTGTATATTTTCACGATTTTAATTTAAAAGAATTTCCCGGAATTTCGTAGTCAAATCTGAACGTTCAACGTTATTGTTAGTTAGTTTATTATTGATAGTTTTTTCCTGCACTTATAATAGTCGAATCTAGTTCAAATTAAGAAAAACGGATTGAATTATTTGCTTCATTTTCGGCCTTGAATTGTACTCTGTTCTCACATGCATTAAAAAGTGAAACGTCCCACTGATTTTATTGAAAATTATTTCAGATATGGTCAAATTCACAACTCTTTGGATCTAGATCAGTGTCCCATATTTCCATTATCGAAATTATGTTAATTTATTTTAATGCGCCCCACCTTTCATTGAAGTTAGAAAAAGGTACCACGTAAATTTAGAAAATTGAATAAACATAATTAACAGTAAGAGTAATAACAGTAATAATTTGGTCCTTCGAGACCAACCTTAAACCTCTGAAACAACTTTACTAAGTCTGCCTCAATTTTCTTTTCCACATGAGATCCACAGACACTTTCCTTTTAACTTACCCCTGAGTACCCCATAATCACCCCAAATAGATAAACTCTCAATAAGCCTTCAAGTGATGCCTGATGTACTCAATCCTGTGGAGTCACTGGTCCTTGTTACACCATCTAGCCTACAGTAGGCCGGCTTAAAACAAAGAAACTAAGTCGCTCTCGTATTTGAGCTAGTTTATCGTCAGCGAGCCTACAGTAGACTCGCTGGTGTAATTTTTATTAGAAGCGCTCGCATTTTCCTGAACGTTTGGTCCGAGGAGTGGAAAACTGCAGAAAACCAAAACTCCTGAGCACAGTTGTGCCCAGCACTGCTGAGTAATTCAAGTGATGAAAATTATAACACTGTACAAGAATGTAGATATATGGTATGTATTGTAATTTGTTGGCAGTTTTGCCACTTATTTTAACTCTACTCTAAACTCGTGAAACTCGGCCATACGAATGTTTTGAGGCCGGACAAGTTGACCGAAAACACTATTCAGTGGATCGTTCTCATATATTGGTAAAATCTCTTCAGCAATATTGCCATTTATCCGTAGTTTCACTCTCCCATAGTGAGTTCCATGGTGATCACGAAGATCCGGTCTAGGAGCCAGGAAGGGGAACAGATGTTCTTGTTGGAATATCCCAATGACGTACTCGTGCCTCTCATCTGTTCCTACATAGCAGTGGTCTGACTCTATTAGTAAAGCTAGACCGTGGTAAGTTAAATCTTCGAAAAACGCAATGTTATAAATGTGAAGCTCAGAAGGATGAACTGCCTCCGGTTTATGTGGCCAAATTACTTCTGAAAAGAGAAAGTTTAAGTAGAAAATTAATTATTATACTAATGTCGACTAATCGAATTAATTTCCTATACTAATCATTCAGTGACAAAAACTTAGCGAACACTGCTCTGGAAGAAGAAGAGTTATTTGAATCTGAACGATTTCGAATAGGAAATAAATATACTTCTATTAAATAATGCACTTCAAGGTACAGATATTATTATATTTACCTATAGGATTAGGGAAAATCAGGAAGATGAAGCACAGAATACAAATCACGGTTTGCATTTTTTTGATACAAAGAAAACCCACTTTTGAAGAATTTTCAATAGGGACTAATGAATCTTCTTCAATATGTTGCAGTGCAAGAGACACTTGTCGCAATCTCATTGGTCCATCGAATTTATCTTTATTTATACATACCCTGTTTCTCGCGCGTGGCAAAAATACTTCAGATTTATAGCACTGAAGTAGATATTACGCAGTAAAAAGATGAGCATTTATTCTAAACGATATGATAAGTTTGCTTCTTGCAATCAAAAGAACAGGATGAAGTAACGAATAGAGGATTATAATTTATGATCAAGTTGTTTATCTAGTAATTGTAGTATTGTGCCTGGGTCTTTCCAACTAGGATCCAATTTGTTTAAAATGTTGTGATTTTTCTATTCAAACAGGTCTCCAATTGGATAGATCAGATGGATTCGCATTATATTGATATCCAATCATTTTTTAGACTTCTCTTGTTGTAGCTGGATCCTCTCCTAAGCCCCTTGTATGTATTTCTCATAATTGGCTTTCCAATCCAAGGGTGAGATTCCCGTTGTTTCGTTCCTGGTAATATTTATCGCGAAATTTATGAACCTTATGTTTTCATTCCACTTGTTATTATTTTCTACCATTAAAGTTTTAATCATATTTTTTTGTGTTGAATGCATTCGTTCTATATTTTGTTTTGCCTGAGGATGGAATGCAGTAGTTTTGATGTGCTCAATTTTACAAATTCCCTCAAACTGCTGCATTAGTTCTGACAAGAAGTTCTGTACTTGATCAGTCAGAATGACCTGTGATGCCCCAAATACGTAGATGTAATGTTCCAACTTTTTGTCTCTGGCAACTGTCCGAATATATCCATGGCTACTTTCTCATGCGGATTTAGGGGAATATCGGGGATAATACTTATGGCCTGGTTTGTTATCCTAACTGCCGTTTGTAGTTAGCAGATAGGGCATGATTTGACGTACTTTTTATTTCTTCATCTATTCCTGCCTATTCTGTTTTTGTGCTTGCTTTGTTAATGGTATTGTTTCCTTCTAAGTGATCACCATGAGCTTTTCTCATGACTTTATCCTTTTCTTGTTTAGTTAGTTTGCGAGTTCTACCAAAACAAAAGTGAAAACTGGAGTCTGCTTAGTAGTTGCACAAATAGTTGACGATTTCTAGTATTTCTTCCTTTCCGATAGGTGTGAACATAGGGTCTCCAAAGTGTAGTCGTGTTATAGTTGATTTCTTGTTCTTAAAATTGTCTATCATCTAACCTAGCTGTCTTAGCCATTCTTGCTCATTATAATTTGGTATATTATCCCTTTCAATTCTTTTCCGTAATTTTCCGGCTGCATTTAGTTTAACTTTCACCCTTTCATTTGTCACCAGGTTTGCTTTCCACTCTAAAAATTATTGAATAGATTGGAATTCTGCTCATTGTGTTTTAGACTTCCTGATTCATCCTTAGTTGATTCCTCAGAGTACTCGCTCACTCTTCTTTTAGATAAATTAATTTTGATCTTGCTGTCAACTTTCTCATTTCCAGTGATTGCGGGCTTAGGTTTGTTGTATTTGGAAGCATTTAACTCTTCCCTAGTGGGCATGTCGAATATCTTTATGTACCTTTATCGTACTGGGCTTCATACGACATTCACGTTATGGAGCCAAAGCAAGGCCTGATCATCCATCTGAATTGTAAATTTTGTTCCTAGTAGGTATTGATGGAGTCGTTTGACCGCCCATACAATTGCTAACAATTAATTTTCACTAGTGGTATAATTTTCATCTGCCTTGCTAAAAAGTTCTTCATATAAACCAGCTATAATTAAATATATAATAACAAAAAAATAAAATAATGAAATATAATTCCTTTATCTAAAAGTTCCTGCGTGTGCTCCAAGGTGAATTGTCTGTGGGCGTAATTTCGTCAGTAACCATTTTTTAAATTTTTTGTCGAATTGAAGGTTCTATGCGGTTCAACTACATAATTTTCTGAAGTTCAAAAATTCTATTAGTGCCTTTAAAGCCTGTGGTACGTTCGATCCCTCTTTTTGTGTGAGTCTCGTCTCGAGACTGTATATTGAGGATTTTTTCATAGTTTATTTCATCTGGAATTTTGAACGGGGTTCATTCGTAGTTATAAATTGGTACCCCTAATTCTCCTTGACTTATAGTTTGAATTCGTATCCTTGACTTGGATAAGGTGTTGTCGTCTTGCTCGTATGATAGGAGTTTTCCGCATATGCTTGATATTTTGTCTGTTCCTCGTAGGCCTCTTGCTCCTCTATTTCTTCCTGAATCATTTGTTGTTGGTCTAAATAGTTTGTGTTTTGCTCCTGAATGTTCCTTACCGGGTTCGGTGGTTTTTTGGGAAAATATCCCTGGTGAAAATGGTGCTTTGCATAACAATGGTTAGCAAAATGTCCCAATTTTCCACACTAATTCTTTAGACTTTCCTGATGAGTTCCTCAACTCCGGCATCGTCTTGCCCATTTAGAGGCTTAATAGCTCTGATAGCGTCACGAGCCGGTATATTGTCATCGGCTAGGTTTCTTTCTTGTCCCATCCTTACCGCTTTTACGGATTCTCTTCCACGGAAGCGTGTTGGTTGACGCGAGTTATCTTCGTCGCTCACTGAGTGGCTCTCTTTCTCTCTTCTTCCCGCTACTGTTGACTCACTTCTGTGGGTATGCGGCAGTTCACGCTGGTTTCCTTCCCTATTTTGCGTTGCCATTCGCTCGTTTCTAAAGATGTTCGTAGGCTGAGGTACGTCTCCTCTTTCACTGCTGTACGCACTTCGCTCAGCCCACTCATGGTCGCTCGTGACCGTGTATGTTCCTCCGGCTTCGTGGCAGGTAGCTTTTGACTATTCTCACACGCATCTTCTTTGTAGGACTTTAAGATTCCTCCGTAGTGCGTCTCTATTTCTCTTTTTAATCCCAATTTTCGTCCGATTGCAGCTATCTCTCCGACTCTTTTTGTATTTTCGTAGGCGAGGGTGCCTACATTTACTTTTGAAGACCTGATTTCGGAAAGAATTTCTACCAGCACCTGTTTCACAGTCAGTGGGGTAAGGGGATTACTCTGGCTCCATTATTAGAACTAGTCTCAGACATGGTTGCTCTTGTGAGGGTGAACATCTCGTCGGCCGATGTGGAGTCGATACCTGAGGTATCAACCTCAATCCGTTTCCTAATCCTCTGAAATACTTGCGCGACAAACTGCTGGAATGTCAGTGTAAGATGTGTGTATTTATCGTGGTTTGTTTCTAGTGTCGGGTGTATGAGAGCGTTCACGTATAATTGTGGTTTTAAGACTTTGTCCTTCATACTAGGGCTTCATGCAATCGTTCTACTGCAAGTACACATGAAGTTTTGAGTCAGTTTGGTTTCTATTGGAGGTGGCAGTGCTCTGTAGTACCAGGAGTATACCAACTATCCTATTCTGGTCGTTAAATGTCGCCTTGTCGGTTCTATCTTGACTAGGCTGAAACTTTAACCTGCCGGTTCCTTCTCGATAAGCCCTTCCATACAAAGAGGGATGAGAAGGAATTAACCTTGTAACAAAACCCTAGTTTATAACCTTTTAATTTTGAAATCTTAAGAAATTAATGCTTACAGTAATGCTCTTTCCTTTTAATAATTCAAGTGGATGACCCTGGACTTCCTTCTCATCTTATCTGGAATCGAACGTTCCAGGTGCTGACGTATGACTTCCCTTGATGATGCTATGCTTCCTTGTTATGCTGCGTTGTTCCTTTGTAGATAAACCATTGACATTTCCGCCTGTTTGCGGGCCTAGTTCAGTCTTATGAATTTCGGAAATCAAGAGTTTTCCGGTCTGTAGTGGCTGTTAAATTCACGAACTAGTTTTAACTCTAGTTTTCTGATTTTTTTAACGGGCTTTCCGTAGAAAATTCCGGAGTTCTTCTTACGAATTCCGTAGAATTCTTCCTATACACTCTCCGAATTTCCATGGAAAAATTCCTTATCACTACAAGGATAAAAGAGAACTGAATATGAGTCGGGCCGGGATGCTGCACTATGGCCCACGCATTTTATAGGCATGTATGGCCCGATGGTAGTGGTGGGAAAGAGGGTCGTGCGATGTCACGCGCTCGTAACAACTTTTCAAAATACTTTTTTTTCAGTTCAACATATTTCAAAAAAGAAACGAAGAGCCGTTTCAGAATCCAGCTTAAAAAACCATGAACCGTGAATTAACTGAAAATTAAATTTAAAAAAATTGAAATGTACATTGTTCCTTAAAGTCAAACGTTCAAACATCACCCTCTCATGCTTTTTCTCGAATACTCCTCATGCAATCTTCTACTCCTCCACTCCTCATTTGTGCTCTTCACAACGTCTTCCCCCAAAACTCGCCTCTCTCTCCTTGCTTTCTGAGCTAACTTTCGGCTTCCCCTACTGTCCTTCCACCGCCCTTACTCCTGCCTCCGCAACCATCCTAATTTCTATTAATCTCCCTTACTTCCTATCATTTACACTCACTTATCCTACTTCCCTTCCCTTATTGCTATTACTTCCCCTCCATTCGTTAAACCTCACTTTCTATAGTTCCTTAACTCTCGCTTCCCCAATCCTCATTACCCCCAACTGTCCCCAACTCCCCCCTCCCTCATTTCCCCCAAGTCTGATCCAACTTTTTTGTTGATTACGAATCAATTCCGTTTCTGTCCGCAAATAATTGTATAAATCCAGTCTGAATCAATCTATTTTATTCGGAACTTCATTCAGAATGAGTCTTGCTCTACAGGGGCTTGTGTATAATTTCAATCCGAATCGCTCAGCACAAATCCGGAATTTTGAAAGAAATTTATTACGAATTAATTCGAATGATTCAGAAGTTTCCCAGAAGAATTATTTCGATTGAATCCGCGAAAATCCGACATTTTTGAGAAAATTCATTCATTCATTCTGACATTTGCTCAGAAAGTGGAAAACCGCAGAAAGCGAAAACTTCTGAGCATAGTCAGTTATGGACAGTCGAATTTGAATGTAGACATTTAATAGCATCGAGTGTCTACATGCATCCTCGGCATCAAACTTCCCGTTTGAAAGTATGTAATCGCCGTAAAAGCACGACTAAGATGATTCTAGACTCACCATGCAGCTACTGCCATCGGTATTTATCAGGTAATATAAAATATATAGGTATATGACATGTATTGTAATTTGTTGGCATTTTTGCCATTTATTTGAACTGTACCCTAAACTCGTGAAACTCAGCCATACGAATATTTCGTGGCGGGTTAAATTGACCGAAAACATTATTCAGAGTATCATTGTCATATATTGGTGAAATCTCTTCAGCAATGTCGCCATTTATCCGTGCTTTCACTCTTCCAAAGTTATCTCCATATGGATCACGAAGATCCGGTCTAAGAGCCAGGAGTGGGTATAGATGTCTACGTTTGAATAATCCAATGACGTACTCGTGCCTCTCGTCTGTTCCTACATAGCAATGAGGTGGCTGTATTCGTATAGCTAGACCTTCGTATCTCAAATCTTCGTAAAATGCAATATTATGAATATGAAGATCAGAAGGATGAACGGCTTCCGGTTTGTGTGGCCAAATTAATTCTGAAAAAAAGTTGAAGTAGGAAATTAATTATGGTATTAACTAACTAAAGAATTAGTCAATATATCCACTAAGCGAATTAGTAATTTCCTATAGTAATCATTCAATGACAAAGATTTAGCCAACATTGTTCGGAAGGAGAACAGTTATTTCAATCTGAACGATTTTGAATATGAAAGAAATATACTCACATCATAGAATGCACTTTAAAGTATAGATATTATTGTATTCACCTGTAGGATCAGGGAGAATCAGAAAGATGAAGCACATAATACTAATCACGGTTCTCATTTTTCGAAATGAAGAAAACCCACTTTTGAAGAATTTTAAATAGAGACTTATGAATATTTTTCAATATGTTCCAGTGTAGAAGACACTTGTCGCGATCTCATTGGTCTACCGAATTTATCTTCATTCAAATATTGTACCCTTTTTCTCGCGCATGGCAAAGGTACTTCAGATTTATAACACTAAAGTAAGATATTACGCAATAGAAAAATGAGTATTTATTCTGAACAATATGATAAGATTGCTTCTTTGAATCAAAAGAAATATTTTAAGGTTAAAAAGTATGACGACAGGTCATTTAGTAGATGCAAAAAGATTTCTCTCAGTAAGCCAGTCGATTGCTCCACAACACTGTCATATATATCTTTTCAGTAATCTAAGTTTACTGCTGGCTGATGTGGTTGAGTATTCTCTCCCCGTAACAAGTCTATTAACTCTGACACCTGATGCGCTGCGAAGGTATTAGATGTTGCGCGGGGAACCTCTGTCCATTTTCCACCGGCGCTTATTATGGTAATCACAAACGCGCTACCCTGGAGGAATGTAGAATCGAAAATCTCTCGTAACTACAGAGCGTTTCCTTTTATAACTGCGAAACATACGTGACAGCCATATTCAAATGTATTGACTGGATTCCTTCTAGACGACCAGGATTCGCTTTTAAAAAATCGTAGCACCTTCCCAATCAACAAATGTTTACGCAATCTTTTTAAATACTTACCGCATGATCCACAATGTATCCTGTCGCGGTAAGTGGCTTCTTCGGGGTTACCCCGCATCAGTAGCTGGCCTACCCCAACTGATACATTCGTCGCTCGTTGACCTTCTCCCCCAGGGCGAACTCCAGAGGCATCGCTGTCATGGTAGCCAAATCCGAGGTTCTTTTTCAGGGTTGTGTCCACAGATCTTTTTGATCCTCTATGAGCAGGCTACAATCGTAGCTCTATCTCATTACTCCACTTCAATGGCCCTCAAAGAGAAATAACGCTCAATCTCTAAGAAGAATGAGCCTTTTTCGAACAGGGTTAGAAGATACAATCTTCGTCCTTTCCCAAGGGTTTTCTCCCTTTATGGGACATACTTGTAGAATTAGAGTTTCATTTCTCAGTCCACATGGCCTTCCTCTCTTGAAGAGATAGTTGGATAGATAGGATAGTTGAGGGAAATACAATCTCCCGCTACCCCTAAGGTACTCTCCAAAAGACTTGCGAGTTTCCCCACTTTTTTTTTACTTTTATAAACCATTCATTCATCAGTATAAGTTTACACATACATTCGTAATTATATTTATATTTATGTTTTATTCAGCGCCCGTTTTAATAACTAATCAGAATGTTTATAATTTCTTGTAGGTTGAAAACTAAACTTGTGAAAATCGTTTGTTTGTTGCCTTAAAGCCTTCAAGCCAGTCAAGGAAGGGTTCCTGGACTGTTAAATCAGACCTTCACGTTAATGAATGTTTTTGAAATTCGGGGATTCTGACCTTAAAAAATTTCATTTTCAGATATTTCCACTATCATATTCATAATCAGCATGTCAAAACAGACCAGCGTTTTCTTCTGATAGGAAGAAACAACCTTATCATAGTTTACAATAACTACTGATTACTCCTAAATTATACATAATAATGTCATAAATCTTAAGTATTTTTGCGACGCGCGACAAGCAAATTATTTAAATAAGAATAATTTGGATGGATCAATGAGGAAACGACGTGTGTCTTCTACACTGGAACATATTGCAGAATATTAATTAGTTCATTTCTAATTAGAATTCTTTAAAACTGCGTTTTCCTTATTTCAAAAATGTGAGAACCGTACTTACTGTTCTGTGCTTAATCTTTCTGATTTTCCCTCATCACATGGGTAAATGTAATAATATCTATAATTTAAAGTACATTATTGATATCAGTAGGGGAGAGTGCCTCTGGTCAGGTGGAGTGATTTTTGCGGCCGCAATGCAGCGCAAAGTGAAGAAGTCGATTTTGCCTGCTTCTCAAAATAGTGGTCCTAAGCCGGCACCCCCTGGATCTGAGCCGACACATAATTTTGTGTTGAAAACATTTCTCCATTGCAGTAATCTGCACACATGCAGTCAAAACACAACCAAACTAAAAAAAACCAACAAAAGATGAGTGACATGGAATGGAAACATAACGAAATAAAATGACATACAAATAACAAAACAAAAAAAAAACAATAAAAAAAGGTGCCGACTTAGGACCACTACGAATGTATACAAATTTCATGCTATTGCGTAAACAAAACAAATCCGAATGAAGAATCGACTTTATCGGGCGAAAGCACACAATACAGAAGCCAGCGCGCTTAATCGATTGAACTTTTCAAAATATTGACACGCCTGTAACTGCTTCACAAGAATGGACGAAAATGGAATTCAGTTTACACGAAAAAATGCCCTGCTCACTGCAGACTTAGGACCGCTCTCTCCCATATTTAATTTCCTCTTCTTCTTCTCCGGAAGCATTGTGTTCGCTAAATCCTTTTCCCTACCGTCAACCCGGGCGAATCGCTACACAATATTTTTCACAAAATCATCAAAAAAAGACAATTCAGGAGCTTTCTACATAACGTCTAAATCATGGTTTGTGAAAAACTGCAGCGATTCGCCCCTATTGAATGTAATGATTAGTAGGAAATTAATAATTCGATTAGTTGATATATTTACTAATTCTTTAGTTAGTTGATACAGTAATTAATTTTCTACTTAAACTTTCTTTTTTCAGAATTAATCTGGGCACATAAATCGGATGCAATTCATCGTTCAGAAATTCATATTTATAATATTGCATTTTACGAAGACTGAAGTTACCTAGGTGTATCTTTAATATTAGGGCTAGACCATATTGATGTAGGAACAGATGAAAAGCAGGACTTCGTCATTGGGTTATTCCTCTTTTACAACATGTTGCCACTTCTAGCTCCTAGAGCGGATCTTCATAATCGCTTAGGAAGAGTGAAAGTACGGATAAATGGCACCATTGCCGAAGAAATGGTACCAATATATAAGAACGATCCTCTCAACAGTATTTTCGGCCGGGTTAACCGGCCACGAAACATTCGTATGGCGGAGTTTCACATATAAGAGTAATTTCAGAAATATGCACTCGAATCAGAAATTATAAAAGAAATAAAATATATATTGGGATGGAATAAAGGGTTCATGCTTTTCTCCGGTATTCGATTCCTTCCGTGTTCGAACCGACGATATCATTGAAAGAGACTGCGGAAATTGGAACTTTCTCTATTTCTGAAATATAAAGAAAAACTTAGTCTTCCATCGAAAGTATCTTGGGGTGAATTAAAGGATTCACCCTTCTCCTCTCACTCTGATTTCTTTCCTGGGGATTGTAGGGTATTTTTACCTCAAAATATGAAATAAAAAATATCTCTAACGCTTCCTTTACCTTATTGTGCTAGGTAGATAGCTGACTAAATCATCATTCTTATATCTATAAATATGTTTAATAGATCCTATGTTGAACTACGTTCGTATTCGAGAGCCTTGCTCCGTTTATGTGGAAAATATCGGCGCAGTCTTCTACCCACTTATATACGTAGTTTCTTTCAATTGATGTCAATTCTGAAATGCGTAAGCTGTCCTCAATTTTCTTGACACGGTCTGTGCAGGAGCGACTCATTTCCTTTCGTAGGTCCTTAACCAAATATTCGGATTCGGAATTGGTGGATTCTTCGTCGTGTTGTTCTATTGAATCGTAGGGCAGTATTCCCTGGGCCGGCACCTCTATTTCCACGTTCTCTTCT
Organism: Andricus quercusramuli; assembly: GCA_932178445.1. Classification (NCBI taxonomy): domain Eukaryota; kingdom Metazoa; phylum Arthropoda; class Insecta; order Hymenoptera; family Cynipidae; genus Andricus; species Andricus quercusramuli. The sequence goes on along the minus strand of CAKNXH010063662.1, from coordinate 109,765 downwards.
CGGGTATTGATATCGAGTACATGGCAAACTCCTTCACGGGTGGAGACGGCCGCCTTGCCTAGGTACACCTCCTCAGGGTTGTCTATCCTAGGTAGGCACCCTTATTTTATATCTGAATTGAGGACGTTTATGGCGATTGGTTGCCTCGTCCTATCCTTGATTTTTAAAATCCTAGCGAAGGATTTAATTTCAGATTTGAGCGATGTTCGGGCTAATTGAGACTCTTCGTCAATAAGGAGATATCATACAGTCATTTTTCACGAGGTAGAATTCTACTGGAGTACCGAATAATGTGACACTTAATGTCCCAATCGTCTCTACGGGATCTGGGTTTATCCCTGTTAGCAGGACAGCTTTGTCGGGTTCGTATTTCAACTCCGGTAGTAGGTTCTTAATTTTTATTGGATTTACATCCGATCCTGGGTCTAACAGGAAGTTGGATTTTGCATATTTGAATTCTGGTGCTGTTGACGCCACCACCGGAGAACCTTCTATTTTGGTTCCTGCCCGTAGGACCCGATGGTGTGTTCCGGAAAATGGACGAGCTTCTGGGGGAACTGAGGGGTCGACCGACTCCCTGCCGCGTCCGAGCGAGGAGTCGGTTCCAAGTTCAAATATCCGGATGGTCTTGGTAAAAGTGACCTTGGGGGCGTTGTGTGACCATTAGTTTTCCCGTACCTCTGCTATTGAAGATTGATGCTAGGGCCATTGTCCGTTAGATATCCTTGTGTCAATAAGGGGGCAGAAAGGTATGGAGGATAATGATATGGATAAGGGATGTTAGGGGGAAAAGGAGGAGGGTATGGACAAGGGTATTGGAGGGGCTAGGTGGTGTTTGGGGCTGGATACTTAGCAGGGGCTGGTGGTGAATTGTTCATAGGATCCTTGCTTCCGCTTGATCCAGTCATTTCTGAACCCTGTACCTCCCTTTTGTCATTCTTTTCCATCTGTTTCGAATAGGGGCTGGGTGACCGCGGCCTATCATGGGCATCTTCCCTTGGTCGTGAGACGAGATAGTCGTAAAGGTAACTTTTGGCTCTTTTTAATTGTTTTTGCTATTCCTCAATGTGTAGAACATGGTTTAGGGCTTCGATAAGGTCCTTAGGGTTTCTTGTGTCTACGAAGATAGACATTTCGTCTGGAAGCCCCTTGATTAACGCGTCCAGCGCAACATCCGTTACCGGGCCCATTATTATGCTGCTCTCTTTTGCTTCGTCGGTAAGTCATGAGTAATGAGTCTTAGTATATTTTTCCTGGACGGCATGCCGGGACCACTCATGAGGCCTTGCAGCCTGCCGTAGTAGTCCCTAACTAACTCGTTCTGGCGCATACGGAGATTCACAATATTCTCAAAATACTACTGGTATCTTTTTATAGAGGCAAGTCGCTTCTTCAGGTGTGCGATCAAGTCATTGACCTTATTAAAGCGTTTGTCCCTAACACTATCACGGGCAATGCCCTTTAGTTTGCTGAGGACGATCTCAATGAATCTGGGCCCATTTGCTCCGCTAATATAGACCGCGTCATTCGCAATGTCTTGTAAAAACTATTTAAGCTTAGGAGTCTTTCCGTCGAACTGCGGAATATGATGGGTGCTCTGTTGCAATGTCATGCATTCCAGCACAGAGGTCATGGCTGCGGCTGTATCCACAATCGCAGCTGGGTTAGGAATCATAATGTTAGAATTGACCCCCAGGAGGTTAGCACTCCTGTTCAAAATTGTGTCATCAACACCGGGATTAGCCATTTTCAGTAATGGGCTTTTCTTGTAGAAGTGGCTAAGCAGCCTTCACGGCGTAGTTAATACCGGTAACCTTACTGATTTCTAATGAAGCTATTCTGTTGGGATGTAGGTCGGGACTCACCGTGGCTATGCGCGGTAGACGTGGAAATCTACTTCTCTTATTTCCAATTCCAATTTTCTCACCATACGTAGCGTTCTATTTCCGACAGTAACCTCGTACTCGGGGTTAGATCGGTAGGGGGCGCTAAGACTACCCTTGTCGATAAAACTGTTGTTGGTGTTCCAATTGAAGGGTAATGCGGCAAAGCCGTCTTGAAAATCGTCGTCGTGTATTTCGACTGAAGTGGGCAGACGTCCTTCGACTGGGGGTGCGAATTCGGTCACAAGAGGTGGCATTTATTTGTTCGTTTCCCTTCTTCTTAGAATAGAGGTGACGTAAGTTTACTACACCGGAAACTTTTATTTTATTTCCATCACTATCGAAGTCGGTCGGCTAAACTTACCTATAATTAAGACAACCCTCAGGTAGCGACTCAGTGGTTAGCTATCCAAAGAGATCGACTATAATGGGCCACACCGGAATTTTATTGTATGTCTACTTTCTAGGCCTGCGTGTTATCCCTAATCCAGGATTTCGACTTCTGGTACCATGATAACCGTATCTTCATCAGAGATATCGCCGTTTATGGGTCCTGCGAGGGGAGCGACTTCGTGTTTTGGGTACTCGATTGCGTGATTGTGGTGGTTTTCTTCCAAGAAGGCTCATATTTTTTGTTGGAGGGCGTTTCCTAGTTTCAGACCGATTGTCACGATTGGCCCAGTTGGATTCGTTTTTGCAACTGCAGGTGCCCGATTTATGGATCGGATCGTCGCCCGAACTACGCACACGGGGACTACCCTTTCAATGGGATGAACAAGACCAATATATATGGCCGCTCTAAGAGTTTTAGCAGTTGTCTTGTGCTTCCCACTGGACCTCATTCCTCTTTTACGAGGTCGTGGTGAGGGGTCTGTATTTTCCGGAGTATTCATGGAAAAATCGTTTAATTTTCATAAAAATAGAAGGCAATGAGGTTGCGTTGGTAAGATAGGGATTCCTGATTCTGGCTCACGAGATTAGAAACTTCGGACGCTACGACGGCCGAGGAGGTACTCGAGGCCAGAGCGGGCGAATGCTGGGAAAGACCGAACTGAAATTGGGTATTTTTAGCATGGATCCCCTTAAGGTGACTATCCGTAAAGGGAATAGTGGTGCGCCTGAATCTCGACGTGGCAACAGAGCCTGTGGCTACACGTACGTTCACAGATCTTGAGGCTTACCGAGGAAGAATTGGAAATTAATTTCCAATTCAGACTTTAAGGTACCACTCTTTCTAAGGAGAAGATAATCCGGAGTTGGGTGAAATGTAAGCTTTAGCCAAATTACAGTATGTGTACTGATTAAAGGGGTTACCTTCAGTGAATTGGAGGGAAAATTCCCCTCTTTTTTTTAGAAGGCAATGAGGTTGCGTCGGTTAGCTACGACGGCCGAGGAGGTACTTGAGGCCAGAGCGGGCGAATAGTGGGAAAATCCGAACTGAAATTGAGTAGTTTTAGCTCGGATCCCTTGCGATGATTATCCGTGAAGGGAAAAATGGTGCGCCTAAAAGTTACAGAGCAATTAGTGTAGAAGGTACAGAGCCAGAATTCGGAAAGGGCACGTCCTATAATTGGGTAGAACGCGTCAACAGGTAGAGGAAAAGAAATATAAGATATAAATGTTAACGATACAGCTCACCAGTATGTTCTTTTTCTCTCCTTTTTTTTATTCTATCCTTATTACTACCACTCTTTGTCGAAAAAAAATCAATTTTGGAAGGAAAGAAGATTGGTTCCGGCCCTTTATCTTTTCTAGAGCGGGCGGCAAAATGAAAATGAAAAGAAAAGCAAAGAATTCATTCTTGTTTCGTGGATTAATTACCAATTATTAATCCACTCTAGTTCTCTGGGACACTCGCAAGAGCCACGAAATACGCGAACGCCTGTTACTTTCTAGGTTCATTTTGATTAAAAATAGAAAAAAAATCGGTAGTCGCGACTTATCCCTATTGCCTCACGGTGGAATTTGAATCGCGGCATATGGACTAGCGAAAACTGGAGTTGATCTGTGTCACGTCAGATTACCTCGATAGTTGAATTTAGCTGTCGATAGCTGAATTTTGTTTAAATTAATTGATGTCAGTTAAATTC